>JAHWFP010127645.1:44362-67176 GCA_023313725.1 Lithobius niger
TTCCATCTGTTTAGGTGCTGTTGTGCTTTACGTGTTAAATATACGATTGGTAAAGCACAACAGCACCTAAACAGATGGAATTTTCTCAATTGTACATTTGATTATTTCAATTAAAAAGCATCAATTTTTATCCGTGTTCATTTTAACAAGTGAAAATTCAATCATATATCCCCCTTTTTTACGGCAGTCTTGACGTTTTTGTTTGTAATCCGTGTACCTTTTTTACAGCTATGGCGTCGCGCTACAAAGTTTTATGCATGCAGTCGATTGTTGCTGGCCACTTTGAAACAATTCAACTCAGCTCTGATAGCCTCCATCTGTGAAATAAATACGCAATTCTATCGTTTTTAGCTGCCAATTTCGAGGCCACAGGCCTCGAAATTAACAACGTAGTTTAGTTTAGTTTAAAAGTATATGCGTTTAGCTGAAACACGGATTCTTTCATTTTACCGTTCAACAATCGACTTTTTAGCAAAGACATATCACGTGGACGAATAATGAATCTGGAATTTGCTGAGTGGCATTGTTCCCTAAATATAATGGTTAAAACAATGTAAAACAATCAAAGTGGTCCATGTAAGGTTGAAGCCCTGGAAAATTTCTGGCTCAGATCATGTTTCAGATTTTAGGTAGGTACAGTAGTTTTTTCTGAAACCGTGTCAGCCAAGAACAAGAACAAGAACCCAAACAACAACAACAAGAAGTGAACAGTTTTTTCAAATTTATGTGTGGCTCCCTACGTTTACTCTTGCACGGAATTGCGTAAAAGTTGGTGTAAAGTTTGGAAAAGTTGCTATATACTATCTGGCCAAGTTTGGTCGAAATATATTGAATAGAACAACTATATTTGACAGTTATTTTTGCCTGAATCCACGAGGATCAAACCGTCCCTTTGTTTACATTTAAAAACGAACAAAGAATGAACCCGGCTTTTTAGAAAGAGATGCCTACTCTAACATTATGGTGGTAGGGACCAGAACTGCCGGTTTGGCTTACCAACCATAAAGACTCCTAAGCTAGAGGTTAGTTTAAGTTAAACGATAAATTTAGAATTGGGGGGTCCTAAAGATAAACTTTTAAGCTAAAACTAGTTACATACGAACCACTACCATTTTGCCCGGCATGGCAACCACGGACGTGACATCTCCACTCCGACCGGCGTGACCCTTTTACCTTGTGAGATCTGTGAGCTGTGCTGAGGAAGGAGGGTGGGGGGGGTGTTCCTTTCTATACTACAGCAGCGGATGCTCGCGACCAAAGAAAGCGCGGACGCCGAGGAGAGCTGTGGGAGTCTATTGGTGGAGGGCCAGGAGAACAATGGGAAAGTCGGTAGAGCAAAGGGTTTCGGTGCAGAGCCGTTTGAAGGAGGCCAAATTGAGTTTTCAACTCTTGAACATTGGGAAAGGCTTTTACATTGGGATATTGATTATTGATTGAATATTTACATGTGAACTTGGTGAAATGGCTCTTGTTAACGCTTAGTACTTTGGCTTGGGTAATGAATAACTCGTTACTATTAAATTAAATAAGCTTTAATAGTAAACTGCAGTGTTACACACCACAACTAAATTGAGGGGGGGGGACTGTTTCTTTGCACAGACTGACTTTGGATTGGCATTGGGAACAGATCTTAATAAGAATTTGGTTTTCATAGAAGGACAAGCTATTGCACACATTCGGATGGTCACAGTTGGAGTTTTGGTAGAGATTTAAGGCAAAAATATTTACATAAAAATTCGTGTCCGGTGATTGCCGATGTCTAATTAGTTAGGACTAATGGTAGCGTTCTGGGGGCAAAAGATTATTAATAAAGTATAAAATGGATAATAAACTAGTTTAGTAAATGGTATAACGCATTAAGTTAATTTGGATGTTTAAGATTCAAGTTAAAAGACACGTAACGATCGTTGTGGAAATTTTCATAGAAGTTACAGCTGTTCAACATAATGAAAAATATCACACTTAAAATGGTTGTCTGTATCCATATGTATGTTAGGTTTTAGTACCAAAGGCAGCCCCTCCTAAGTCACAAATAAGCAAGTGTCTGTTGGCTTTTTACCCTAAAATAAAAGTAATAAAATCGAAATACAAGATACAAGTTTTCAATAATGGCGGCCATGATGAAAGAGCGCTACGGTAAGTTGTGGAGCAGTTTTCAAATGGCGATTGTGAGACTTTAGGATGGAATTATGAAGATTTGGCTTCCCGAAGAGTTATCTATTGTGTCAGGCTATTAAATAGTTCCAAGATGGGCCGTTTTAGTCCATTATTAAAGATTTGGCTGAGGGTTAAAGACCGATCTGTGGAGGTCATGTATCCTCTCCAATCGTTTTTTCGGCAGGCCGACATTACAGGAAACACCATTCAAAATTTTAGTTCTAACTTAAAAACTAACCTCCATGCTAGCATGAAAAGCCCCAGCTCCCCTCACTCCGCAGTACACGCTCAACAGATCTCAAAGCCAGAGGTAGCTACGTCAGTCGGTAAAGGAGATGTCCCGTCCGAATGTTGGCATGTTGGGCAAAGGTAGTGGTTCGTATTAGACTAGTGTTAACTTAGAAAATTTAATTTTTGGAAACCCTATTCAAAATTTCAGTTCTAACTTAAAAACTAACCTAAGCTTTGAGAAATTAAGGGAGGTGACGCCATCGACATTTCTGGTCCCTCACCCCCATAACGTCGGGGTTCACGGTTCCTTCCTTAAAACCAGTCTTTTTTCACCTTGTTTATATTATTAATTTAATCTAAACACAGGCAGGATCACTTAAACCATTTAGGTTTGCAGAAGCAGAGACTTCGATGGCCAGTTGTCCCAAACTCATGTAAGTGTTTATGTTGATCAGGTAGATTTGATCTTTTGTAACCCAATTGAAACAAAATCTTAAACAGGTAGATTTGACGCTAAGTCGGTATACAAAATAGTCCAAGACTATGTTTCCTAATAATTCCCGCGGTTCTTTCAAGTTACCAACAGAAATTTTCTTTTCTAAATTGTCTTTACTGTTTGCATCGTGATGTAAGGTTTGAATCGAACTTAATGTAAATTCTTGTCGAATTTTAAACTGTAAAATTCTTGTTGCTTTTATTTAAAGCTTTCTTGTGACAGTAGTTTGATAAAAATGTAAATATTTGTTTTTATATTTAACTGCCTTTTAATAAACCGAGAGTTTGTGAAACGCCAGTTGTTTACTAGTGAGATTAGTTGCTAGAGTTAACTATGAAAACCACTTAGTATTTAACCTCAGGACTACAATTAACCACCCACCTGGTGGCAGCGAATACCCCCCTTTTAGATTATCTAGTTAGCCTACGATTAGGCCCAATGACTCTGTTACCCATGCTGGGCCAGTAGTACATGTGTGCTGTTTCCTGAAAAGTAAAAACCGCCACGCAGACTAGAAATTTCAAGGTCGAAACCATCTTGATGTCGGCGAGGCTGCAATCACCTCGACAGTCGTAGCTTTGGCCGCTACAACTTGGTGGGAGCGGTGGGATGAACAGGTGCTGTTCTTTCATAGGTTTTCCCCCTTGCTATGCTACTACAGTTGAACAATTCTTTAATCTGTTAACCGCAACTTGGACGAAAGTTGCAAGAAAAAGATATCCGTGACTCCATCAAAATAATCGCCCGAAAAAGATGCCTGCATTGCCGCCCAAATTAATACCTCTAAACCGCTCCAGTAACAACGCCGTTCCTGGAGCCAGACGGCTGGAAATGCATCTTCACCGAGTTGACGCCTGCCTATCCGAGATGTCCGCATCAAACCCTTACCTGTAAGGAAAAGCCGGCCATCAACGGACACGGAGCTCCTGTACAGACGACTGTGATCCTTGGATACGTCAACCATCGCCACAGTGTAGTGATCCAGAGACGTTCTACTGCAACGTCATTGGAATAAGTGACTTCAATCGACGGTGGGTAATTGGAGTGGATGACTGACCGCACAGCAATTGTGCAAACCAGGGAACACCATTAAACTGTAAAATTCTTGTTGCTTTTATTTAAAGCTTTCTTGTGACACTAGTTTGATAAAATGTAAATATTTACATAGTATATGTAAATATTTGTAGAGGATATGCTTTGGTCTACCAAGCCTAGTGTTGTAGTTAGAGCATTTCATGTATTTTTATTATTTTAGGGTTCGACCGAGTCCGGGTAAATACCCGACCCGGTTCCGGGTAATGTTATTTTTGACCCGGCTTGGACTCGATAAAAATTCGACCGAGTACAAACAGGGTAATAATTATTTGCTAAAAAAATTATTTTTATTTTTATAGTTTCATTTATACCTTCTGCATCCCCCTACAACTACTTGCACGCATATATATTCATTAATGTGCACAGAAAAAATCAGATAAATTGCTCTAATAGTGTCAGGGAACCAATTTTTTTTTAATTACGGGCTGTAAACGAACTAAAATTGAAAATCTCTACGTTAAGAAAACGTGTTCGTTAAATCGGCGATAGTTACGCTAAAAGTCGTTGTTTCCACCTGATAAGCGATAGTGTGAAGGTTTATAGGCTCCTTTTCCCTTTTAGTTGTAAATCGCAGCTGTTTTAATTTTTTAATGTTGTGAAACATCATCTTTCTCGCGATTGTCAACAACGAATTGAACATAAGCTCTCACGTGAAATCCGAAGCGCGCCATGGCGGCCATTGTGAAATCGCCCGTCAGCCAATGAGAGCGCGCCAAATCGAGCACGTGATGTCAACTGGCTAATGAGGAAACGCAATCTTCCAATTGCTTTGGAAAGGCAGCTCGAGACCGCCAGAAACAGCCTCTTACATTCTATCTGATTGGCCAATGCCAAATGGGCATCGAGAAGATGTGTTGAGCGGCTCAGATAGAGGGGAATTGTAGCTTTTCAATAAACCCAAGATGGCGGCGCCCAGTCAAATTGTTCTATGGTTACCGCTGTCAAAAATTACCAGTTTTTTGTTCTTGAACTTCGGAAAAAGGAATGAACACCACATTTTTGTAGTTTTTAGTGAGATTGCACTCAACTAAAGTGCTTTTTAGAAAAGTATAGACATCGTTAACAACGTTTTGTTTACAGAAATCGATGCACAACGTATCGGGTAGCGAATTTCAGTTTTTTTACTGTCGATATTTTGGCCGAAAACTGCCTTTTTCGACCTGCACTTCCCCATAAAAGTTTCGACGTGTATATACTCCACTCCACTTGGGCCACATCGTTGCTTAAAGGATTAAAGCCAACAAAGGCCTATTGTAAGACAAAGTAACATTAAATGCATTTTATTTTTTTATTTCACTTTAATATCGAAAAATGTGGAACAAAGTATTGCTGGTCAATTTAATTTTTTTACTTCACTTTATTTAATTTCGTAAAGTTTATACCGTAATTAAAAATTTGGAAGAAAGAATCACTGGTATTTTACAGTTTTTTTAACGTTGGTTTTCGTTCGAACATTGGTTTCGTCCTTTTTTTTTTTCTTGCTTTCGTTCATTGTTATACTATGCGCAATACAAAACTGGACGAAAACAAAATGAAAATGACTGACAGCAAAAAAAAAAAAAGAACGAAAGCAAAGTAAAAAAAGCTGTATAAAGTAAAAGCTGTCAAGTAAAAAATTGAAATCTACGACCCGGTTTTACTATTCGGGCTCGGCTCGGTGGGTATTCATAATTACCCGGAGTCGATTTTTTTGTTACCCGGTCGATCCCTAAATTATTTATACACCAATGCTAAGGATCGTTGAAAAGTGTATCTATTGTCAAAGTTTACTGGATTAGGAGAAATGTTTAAATTCGTGCTCAGTCCTAACGTAAAGTTATAATTAATTTGCGGGTGCATATTAATTCAGTGATTCATTTATACAAGCCTTATTTTTTAACTTAATGTTAAAGTTTCCAAAATGGCTACTTTGGACGAAATTGTGGAAGGTGTGAAAAACAAGGATCTTAAGAAAGCCTGTTTAGACCTAGGTTTAGCAGTAAGCGAATCCGAACAGATTTTACTTAAAAGTTTACGAGATGCAGTTGATGATGATAAAATTTCATTAACGGAACTTGCTGACACTCTAGAAAGTGCTATTGAAAAAGAGACTTAGCCATCCAAACTAAGAAAGAAATAGCTCTCAAGGAAAATGAACTATTCTTAAAAACTGAAGAGTTAAAGTTAAACGTTGAGCCCATGAACTTGCTTTAATTGATCAGGAGGCACAAATTCGTGATCTAGAAGCCTAATTAAAACAACAAGAAGCGCAAAATAGAGAACGCTGTAGTGCTCAAGAGCTAACAAAAGCTCAATAAGCAGATTGAATTAGCTAGGTTAAATTCTGCTAGTTCTGGCCACTCCAGTGGTACAGCAACCCCCACCTCAGTGAGTAAACCAGGCAAAATTGCCGCTGTTGTACGTTTAATTAATAGATGGACGCCCAACTCGGAGATTAACAGTTTCCTCAAAATATTTGAAAGAATTATGCTAAGGGATCGCTCAGAATTTGTGAGGGGAGGGGGGATGTTTGTTGTGGAGTCCTTCCAAAATTTTTTAGTCCCCTCTAAACTAGCCCTAAAAATTTTTTGGTCCTCCTTTGAAGGGCCGGGTTTTTTTTAGTAGCCTTCCCCCTCCTTCCAAAAAATCGAAGCATTAATAGTTGATAACCGTTTGTGTTTCCACATATCCATCCATTGCTGTGCACTGGAATACTGGTCTGAAGGTAGACTCAGAAATAATCCTGTGGTCGACTCCTGGTGTTAGTATCCCACCTTGTTCGATCAGACACCAATGGAACCCGTGCGTAAACACTGTTTTGTTTTTTGTTTAATGAGAATTAACCAAAATTGGTCATTCTGCTCGATCGACGGAGAGGGATAATTTAGCTGGAAAAATCCAACCGGAAAACTCCGTTGTCAGTTTTTAAACAATAAATCACATGTGTTACAACGACACGTTGCAGATATCTGAGAAAGGAATACATACGCCTGACGACTGGGAAAATACTACACTTTATAATCATGATACATTTTTACAATAAATTGCTAACGTTTACAGCGTGGTTCGGCAGCCCCGAAACCTGAAGCTATTTTATTGATACAGAAGATTTTTTTTAATGAATTCTGAAGAGCATTTTTAGGTCTATTGCACAACGTGAATTGCCAAAAAAATAGTGAAAATTATTACGGCCATGCCCCCCCCCCCCCCTTTTTACAGCCAGTGAAAAATTTTGATCCCCCCTTGAAGGGCAGCAAAAAAATTTGTATAAAATCTTTTTATCCATCCCCCCCATGCTGAGAAATTACGAGCGGTCCCTAAAGCAAAACATTCCCAAAGACGAATGGGTGGTAGGTTTACAACCCCTCTTAGGAGAAGTGTTAATTAAGGTATGTGATCAGCTCCCAGATGCTGATATTCACGATTATGACACTGTTAAGACAAACCTTCTAGACAGGTTTGTGCAAACTAAAGAGTCAGTGCAAACCCAGTTTCGTTCCCTAGAAAAGGCACCGGTACAATTGTATCACGATTATGCGTTTGAACTGGAAACCTCGTTTTCCCGTTGGGTCTCACTAGCTAAAGTTAATAAGAGCTGTGACCAACTTGTGAATTTAATTCTACTCGAACAATTCACGAAAGCCTGCCCAATTGCACTCCGTAAATAGTCCCCCGATCAAATTAAAACTGGGACGTTAGCCGAGGCAGCAAAACTCTGTGACGAGTTTACAACTCGCAATAAATAAATTGCAGTTGACGTTTCTTTGAAACCTAACAAGACACAACCTAGTGTTCAGCTGTCTTGTAATGCTTCTAAAGCATCATCTAACAACCGGGGTGGTAACAGACCGGGGGGGGAGTTACCAGACTCCAGCTAAACCGGCCGGTACTGTAGCGCCCTTACCGGACTCCACTAGTGGGGATTCGGCCAGCAGTAACTACAACCGCACTATTAACCGTTAGTTTGACAGGCCACGTGTGCCAAGGGGTAACGATGGTACGTGTTTTTTTTTGTAAAAGTCCCGGCCATAGACGTGTAGAGTGTAAACTACGTATTGCCCAAGAACAAGCAGACGCAACGGCAGCTAAGTGTAATTTCGTGACCAATAATCCTCCCGAAATCGTCCTTTCCAAACATATTCATGAATGGTCAGTAAATGGAACCAATTTAGCAATTTACCACATTCATGTGGAGGGCTACCGGAAGGGTGGTGAGCCACTTACACCGGGCCTGGACGAAACACGGGAGGAGGATGTTTAAAAAAGCTGGCACAACAGCAAAAGGTTTAAAAAAAATTTTTTTTTTTAAACCTCTTCAAAAACTTAAAAGGATTGAGTCTTCAACATTCTACGGAATCCAGATACGGTGTCCATATTTACTGTTTCTGCGCTAAGTGAGTTCCACACTGGTACAATGCGGACGGAAAAAAAAATTTTTCGACATTCAAGATGGGAGCCTTGAGCCATTAATTTCCATCAGTGGCCCCTGGTTGCATGTGTGTGTGTAGAGACATCGAAAAAAGGCAGGTCGACCGAAATCAAACCTCGAAGGATCTTGTAAACAAGAATAAGATCGAATCTAAGTCTGCGGATCTCCAAAGATTCCAGGCCCGTCATCCTGAGGCGATCCTTGTAGTTATGCTCACGTAGGCCAGGCAAACTCTTGGTGAATTTGCGTTGCACAGACTCGATCAAGTCGATGTCCTTAAGAAGGTATGGAGACCATATTGGGGTAGAGTATTCCAAAATAGGACGGACAAAAGTCTTAAAAGCCCAGATCTTATTACGAGTATTCCCGGAGGTACAACATCTGTTTACAACAGCCAACCTGCGAAATGCCGCTGCATAAACCTTCCGGCAATGAAGCGATGGCTTAAGGTTGTCTGTAAACCAGATTCCTAAGTCTTTTACTTCACACACGGAGGATAAAATTGACTCTTCCAGATAACAGTCATGACTACAGTTCCGGGAACCAACATGAAATGTGTGGCATTTCCCAATTGAAAGTGGAAGTTGCCACTTTTGGGACCAGTTTAGTACGTTAAGAATTTCGGCCTCGAGATAAAGGTGGTCTGTGGGGTTAATGGTTGCGGCACAAATTTTGAGGTCGTCCGCAAACTTATATCCGTAAGTGTTGCTGGCCAAAAAAGATAAATCATTTAAGTAAATAATAAAAAGTACAGGGCCAAGAACGGATCCTTGAGGAACGCCACAGGGGACAGACACACTCGAAGAAAGTGATCCCTCAATGATGACCCTCTGTGTACGATTTTCCAAAAAGGAGGATATCCAATTCAGGAGTTTACCTTCAATGCCACAGGCAGCAATTTTATGAAGAAGTTTACGGTGCACCACAGATTCGAATGCTTTTCTAAAATCGAAGTAGATGGTATCAGAGGAAACACCAACATCTAGGGCGCATGTCCACTGATCTAAAACCTGAAGTAACTGGTGGGTCGCAGATCGACCAGGTAGAAAGCCATACTGATCTGGTGCAATAATGGAGTGCCTACTGAAAAAGGGGAAGATGGAGTCACGGATAATTGATTCCATAACCTTATATGCAACAGATGTGAGTGCGATAGGACGGTAATTCAATGGATCGGATGGCGGTCCTTTCTTATAGATTGGCACAACCAATGCTGATCTCCAAATTTCCGGAATACAACCCTGAGCGAATGAAAGGGAGAACAATTTAGATAATGGGTGACAGATCTCATGTGCAATTTGCCTAAACAGGAATGCTGAAAACCCATCAGGGCCACAGGAATGACTGGGTTTAAGTTTATTTAAGGTCTTTAGTATAGTTAAGCGGTTAAAGGACACCTCAGATAGACTTTCGTTTGCTGCCGCAGGTGGAGCCAATGGAGGATTCACGGTCCCATCATCCGTAATGGTATTCGCAACAAAAGTTGTGCTAAGAATTTCTGCTTTTTCAAGATTATCTGTAATGAAGCAATTTCCGTATTTTAAAGGTGGAAGCGAACGAGATGAAGAAGTCTTTTTTTTGCGATAAAGTCTGATAAGAGCCGAAGGAGTGCCTTCCAGAATGGCACTTTTTTCATGTTCACAATACCATGTCTCAACCAATGTAGAGTAAAGCTTCCTTGAAGCATTATATGCAGACTGTGTAGTGGGGCAAGGATTGGATTTAAGCTGCTTCCGATGTTTAAGTTTAAGCATGCTTTGTTTCAGAATATGCCTTGGCATAATTTTCCTGGTACGTGTGTTAAATTTATAAGTCCGTCGACATTGATTAATGTGGTTGGTTAAAACGTTCTGAAAGCAAAACCAGGCCTGCTCGATAGAATGGTGGACATCAAAAATAACTCTGTCCCAATTAACATCAGCGAGTGTTGTCTTGAGCTTTTCAATGTCCAGCTTTCCATGGCCAAAAGAGCAGTTAGGATCAGTAGCATGGGTAATACCGCAACCCATCAGGTTAACCTGGAGAGATACCATACAGTGGTCGCTATTTCCCATGTGAACATCCACCTTCAAATCGAAAATCAATCGATCATCGTGTGAAAAGACAAGATCAAGGATATTGTCTCCACATGTTGGCTGTTCAACAAGTTGCTTCAAGCCCAGGGGTGCAATTAATTCAAGAAAGGACCTATGATGACTGTCGCTCGTCCAATTTCGGTACCAATCGACTGTGGCGAGATCAAAATCTCCCAAGATAATATTAGAATGATCGCTGTTGATTGAGTGTACAATAAAAGTGCACACCTTCAAAATCTCCTCGTCGTTCCTGCTATTGGGCATATAGCACAATATGAAGGTCAATTTATTTTCGGGCTCAGAAATGACGATGCCTTCAACCTGGTCCGAGATATCGACAATTGCGATCGGAATTGTAACACGGTGTAGGATTAAAAGGCCCCCCGCCCTGCTACCCCGGTCCCTTCGATTAACCGAATATTTGCTAACATCGACCATCATTGCATCAGGAAAATTCTGATGCAACCATGTCTCGACAACAAAGATAAGATCGAATTGGTTTTGTGCCACAAGCTCCTTAAAGCTGCCCAAATTACAAATTATGCTGCGAGCATTCAACACAACACACATTCCTAACAACATGGGTATAAGAAGGGTTAAAATTTTTTAAATTATGACAATGAAGGGTTAAAATTATGATTCGAAATGGGGATATCCCCGGGACATGTAGTTAGTTTTCCGGATGGGTATGAAGGGTAAAAAGTTCACTTTGGAGAACAGATTTTCCCCTTCTAGTAAGATGTATCATGTCTCGTGCCAATAATGTATGGTCCGCACGTATGGCCTTCTCAATGGACACAAAGGTAAAATTATTCTCTACACACATCTGTCGCAAAAGAAAGTTTGTGTGGCTCACTCGTCGGTCCAGTTCTCGGTTAACTGAACCAAGCCTTGGAAAAAGGCCGACAATGGAGATACGGGCATTTGGATTTGCTGCCCGAATTGAAGATGTAAGGGCTGCAAGGTGAAGCACAATTTGGTTTGGTCTGTCGTTAATGATATTATTTGTACCAGCGCACACAACAAAGGTATCACTCTGTTGCCTGACCTTAATAATCTCTGGCAGCTTACTGATTAAGTCTTGAACCTTAATTCCTGGGTAGGTCCAAGTTTGGGAGTCACAATGGCTGCTTCCTCTTAGGGATCTTATATTTGAGTCACCAAGTAGGGTTGTTTTACCTTTCCACCTTGTTGCAAGTATTTCGTCCAGAGTGTTTGTTGGCCCTTCTGATCATTTCTCACGAGGCTTCTTGTGATAAATTTCTGACGTAGAAGTGGTCTTTAAAAGGTTTTGTGTGGCACATAAGCGAGATACGTTGTCACTAAGGTCTCCTGGGTCCTGGGGAACCTGGGCCGGTCCCATGGCAGGAGGTTGAGAATGGTGTTCAACTCTCTTTCTGTGACGATTACGTTTGGTTCCACCTCTTACTGTAATGTTCGGGTGAAGTGGCTGTTGGGTGTGGGATCTAGGTTCTAATTCGCCTTTAGTTGGCAACTGTTCATGGTCCAGATGCACGGATAAAATTTCCAATTTATCTACATTAGTAGTATTAAGTTTCACCAAAATATTCGATGTGCCAGATGGTTCTGTCATAGGCTTAATCTGCTGGATATTGGTTGGCGGATGTATACAGTTATTTACTTCATCTCGGATACAAGATGTTGATCAATGTGGAATTGTTGTCGGTTAAGCTCTCCTCGAATTTTTTGATTAAGGTCTTGGCAAATTCCCCTAATACCTCCTCCTGCCTCTGGAAGAAGTTGGAAGACCATCGTTCAAAACAAGATTTGTAATCCGCAAAGAGAGATTCCATCGTAAACTCCATCTGCTGCTGGGCGGAGTCGACCTTAGTATTAATCTCGACAAGATCGATATCCTTTTCTAGGCTGAAACTATCAAGCTTATTTAGAAGCTTAGTGGATGTGTCTTGGAGAGTTGTTACATTATGTGAGTCATCAAAGTCATGTCTAACACTTTCCTGGCCAACAACAGTCAATCCGCCTAGTGGGGTACTCTGAGTGATTGACCTATCGATGGATGGAATCTGTAACGAGTCAAAATATACTGTGTCTCGTCTGTTCCTATGCTGTGTCAAAACTGCCTCCAACCCTCTCAAACCATTCAATTCAGCGACCTTAGCCTGTTCATGATACTCCTCCATGCTGAGCAAAAGAAAAAAAAAAGGATACAGGAAAAAAAAGCAAAAAAAAAAGGAAAAAAAACAAAAAAGAAACAAGGATATGCAGGAACAGGTGGCAGCAACCCAAAACAACACGGGAGAAAAAAAAAGGGGGAGAAAAAAAATTGCTGATCCTCTCTCACCCTCGTGCAATATGCGAACTAGCGGTTTTCAAAATGTTTCAAGATGGCCACGCCCAATGTCGGACAAAACACGGCCACAGTTCCGTCAGAAAAATAGCCACAACGGCTCCAAAAACGACTCACCAAAATTGTCTCCAGGCACACACGAAGCAGATAACCTTCATGCAACAACCCACAACAAACAGCAGCTGTAGCAGGCAGTGAAAAGCTCACTAACACCGAACTGAAACGGAGCTCATTCTGTTGGCTTCATCAACAGCGTCTGATGTTTACCCTGTTTACCCAAGTGTGTAGTGCTCAGGGACACCGATTCAACTCACGATGAGTATAACTGGCCCCTCTCTACTCCCAAAGTCCATAGTTGTTCCTTCAAACGGCGCCAAGCAAAAACCCTTTGCTCTGCCGACTTTTCCATTGTTCTCAAAGCCCTCCACCAATCAGACCCCCGTCTCCTATCCATCTGCGCTTATGGTCGCGAGAATCCGGCCTCTAGCATAAAAAGCCCCAGCTCCCCTCACTCCTCAGCACACGCTCAACAGATCTCAAAGCCAGAGGTAGCTACGCCAGTTGGTAAAGTAGATGTCCCGTCCGAATGTTGACATTCCGGGCAAAGGTAGTGGTTCGTATTGACTAGTCTTAGCTTAGAAACTTTAATTTCGGAATACCCCATTTTAAATTTTATTTCTACTTTAAAACTAACCTAACGCTTTGAGAATTATGGGAGGTGACGCCATAGTCGGCATTCTTGGTCCCCACCCCCATAACGTCAGGGTTCACGGTCCCTTTCTAATGTAACGGCGGATGCTACGACGGAGTAGGTGCTTGTAGCATCGCCAGCGCCTGGTGTAACTGGGTCTTACTATCTTAGTATCTGTGGGAAAAAGCTAGCTATCTGTGGGAAAAGAGAATTGTCTTAAATACTAACTTCCAGCAATCATTGAACTAGTAAACCAATTGGCGTTTAAAACTCCGGGTTTTATTTTAAACAAACATGTTAAAGGTGACACTTTACATTTGGAATACCAATTTACAACTTAGTTTTTAGTTTAAAAACAACCTTTGAATTGTACATTAAATTCGACACTTGAACTTGGATTGAGTTCTTTTTACAATTTCAAATAGAAACAGTGGTTTTAGGCAACGGGAATTTCGCAAAAGAGCCCTCTAATTTACAAACAGCCTCGGCTGACTTATAAAAGTAGACCTGGTTTTACAGTTTTGTTTCAAAAGGGAACACCCAAAAGATCAAACCGTGCCCATCGGAATTCACATTAGAAAAGGGATGTATGCTCCATGAAGTACTACGCTTCTGCAAATCTTATTGACCCAATGGCCTTTGTTTACATTAAGTTAATGAAAACGGTGAAATGAAAGCTGGTTTTTAGAAAGGGACCGTGAACCGTTATGTTATGGTCGCTAACGTCCTAAATGCCGTTTGGCTTAACGAACCATATAGTTACATTCAAAGCTAAAGGTTAGGTTAAAATTAAACTATTAAGTTTTGAATTCAGAGTCCAAAAAATAAACTTTCAATTTAAACTAAGTCATACAAACCAACTACCTTTGCCCGGCATGGCAACAATCGGACCGAGGCATCTCCACTCCCGACCGGCGTAGCTTTGAGATTCCTGAGCTGTGCTAACGAATGTCTCCTGTAGCTGGGTTTTATACCTGCTGCTTGGCAGTCATGGTAGAGGGAAAGGACGGACCTGTTGGAGAGCGACGGGGGGGGGGGGGGGGGGTGAAGCAAGGTAGAGGGGCCTTGGGAGGAGGAGGGAAACTGACTCTGGTCGGCCAGGCTGTCACTACCGGAAGTAGGCATGACGGCGTGGACGAGCAGGTTAGCTTTACGTTCTGAGTAGATGGGGAATTGAATACTGCAATCTGATTGGAGGAGAATATTGTCAGCTAAGAGAGCAAAGGCAATTGCCGACTTTAGTGACTTCGAGAGGTCATGAAAATTCAGTTTGGAACTCGCAACGTGATTAGGCCTATATTAAAAACTACGATATTAGGTATCGCAACTATTGAAGGAGGGGGGGGGAAACGAAGTGTTAGCTCAGAATTGACTTTGGTATTGGGAATAAACTGATATTTACAAGACATGATTTTAATTGAAGGAAAGCTAGTTTGTTTTACGAGCATATACGAACTAATGGTTTTTTTCGTTAATAACCCCCAAAAAAATGCTTCGCGTTCTGCTGTTTTAGTAACAGCGATCTTCGGGGGTTTCTGCATGACTAAATGTGAACGAAATCTTGAAAAATTAAGGGGAAATTGCAGGGATAAACAAAACAACTGAAGGAGATGCGCTAATTGTGTGAACGAAGCGAACGAAATCAGCGATTGTGTGCAAAAATGAGATTGAAGCATCCTAAACAGACGGTGTAACTTTATGTACGTTCACAGTCCTATGAAAGTTGTGATATCCACACAAAACCAAAACTGGTAGAAAAACCCGCCAAGTTTCCAAAAACGGTCGGCCTTTGAAGGTAGTGATATCATTCCACCAGAGAAAGGCCGCCAAGGTTAATCCTATTAGCCAAGTTAATCGCACCGAATAATACTTTGGACGTTAAATGAAAACTTGAAGATTGCTACCGCTAGTAATAATCTTCTAGTTTTCATTTAACTTTCGAACTATTAGTATGTGCAATTAACTCGGCTAATAGGATTAACCTTGGCGGCCTTTCCCTGGTGGAATCAAATCACTACCTTCAAAGGCCGACCGTTTTTGGAAACTTGGCGGGTTTTTCTACCATTAAAAACATCGTTAATTTTCGTACTGTGAAACGCAACACTGTCAACAAAACTCGGAAAAATTCCGGAAAAAAATTTACCGCACACTTTCACAATTAAAAAAAACACCTTTGTCCTGCGAATTTTCGATAGCATGGGCTACTATCTTCTTTGTGGTGCGGGCCTAGATCGTTCGTTCCTATGAACGAACAATGACAATGAAGCTTTGAATGTAACTGCTGCTTGTCAGTCATGGTAGAGGGAAAGTTCGGACCTGTAGGAGAGCGACGGGAGGGGGGGGGGGGGGGAGCAGGGTAGAGGGGCCTTGGGAGGAGGAGGGAAACTGACTCTGGTTGGTCAGGCTGTCACTACCGGAAGTAGGCATGACGGCATGGACGAGCAGGTTAGCTTTACTTTCTGAGTAGATGGGGAATTGAATACTGCAATCTGGTTGGAGGAGAATATTGTCAGCTAAGAGAGCAAAGGGAATTGCCGACTTGAGTGACTTGAGAGGCCATGAAAATTGAGTTTGGAACTCGCAACGTGATTAGGCCTATATTAAAAACTACGATATTAGGTATCGCAACTATTGAAGGAGGGGGGGGGGGAACGAAGTGTTAGCTCAGAATTGACTTTGGTATTGGGAATAAACTGATATTTACAAGACATGATTTTAGTTGAAGGAAAGCTAGTTTGTTTTCTTTTGGTAGGTAGCTACAGTCGGAGTTTGGACGGAGATGCTATTAAAAATAAACATGAAATAAACACTGGGTCCGTGAAAATAAACAAACATAAACGAAGAACTCCGGTACTGTTCATGGCAAGAAATCTAGTCACACGCTAGTGTGTCGCCGCCAAGTAACAGTAGATCATTCCATTGTAGACATCCGATTGTTAAAAATTGATTGTTATGATAAAAAGGCGGCTCACTAGCAGACATATGTCTGTTAACTGTAAGCAACTGAAGGGATATTTAGGCATGTTAAGGATAAATCCCAATGCGACAGAAATGTTTCAAATTGTGGAAAATGTAAGGGAAAGGGTCAGAGATCAAGAAAAACTAAAATTTAAAGGATGAGTGTCCACCAATCATAGAGAAAAAGATGCGTCAATAACGTTGTTTTTATGTTACTGTCTAGCTAGCTAGCTAGCTGACTAGCTAATAAGCTTTTTCCCATGTTAAATTCCATAGACCTTTTGCTCAAGGCTAGCGCAAAATTGCGAAGGCCTACGTACCTGAATTTTTGCACACGGATGCATGGTGATCTGAGAATGGTCCTTTTGTTGGTTTGGGGGTTGTAGGGGTCAGGACAAATGCGTGGGAGGGTTTTGAAATTTTCCACCGGTAAATTTAAATTTCGTTTCTTTTCCAAGTTGCAACCAAAGATTTTAACCAATGGCTTGACCAATCAAGACTGGTCCTTAGATTTATTGTAAAAGCCTGGATGAACTAAAAACTGAACTGCAACGAAGGACAAAATAAAGAAACAGTAACGTTGCCGTGGATTGCGTAAGAATAAAGGGATGCACGTTAGATGATGTTAACGCAACAATACGAGCATACACGAACTAATGGTTTTTTTCGTTAATAACCCCCAAAAAAATGCTTCGCGTTCTGCTGTTTTAGTAACAGCGACCTTCGGGGGTTTCTGCATGACTAAATGTGAACGAAATCTTGAAAAATTAAGGGGAAGTTGCAGGGATAAACAAAACAACTGAAGGAGATGCACTAATTCAGGGAGCGAAGCGAACGAAATCAGCGATTGTTAGTCAGGTGTGCAAAAATGAGATTGAAGCATCCTAAACAGACGGTGTAACCTTATGTACGTTCACAGTCCTATGAAAGTTGTGATATCCACACAAAACCAAAACTGGTAGAAAAACCCGCCAAGTTTCCAAAAACGGTCGGCCTTTGAAGGTGGTGATATCATTCCACCAGGGAAACGCCGCCAAGGTTAATCCTATCAGCCAAGTTAATCGCACCGAATAATACTTTGGACGTTAAATGAAAACTTGAAGATTGCTACCGCTAGTAGCAATCTTCTAGTTTTCATTTAACTTTCGAACTATTAGTATGTGCAATTAACTTGGCTAATAGGATTAACCTTGACAGCCTTTCCCTGGTGGAATCAAATCACTACCTTCAAGACCGTTTTTGGAAACTTGGCGGGTTTTTCTACCATTAAAAACATCGTTAATTTTCGTACTGCGAAACGCCACACTGTCAACAAAACTCGGAAAAATTCCGGAAAAAAATTTACCGCACACTTTCACAATAAAAAAAAACACCTTTGTCCTGCGAATTTTCGATAGCATGGGCTGCTATCTTCTTCGGGCCTCAAGGATATAGCTCGGACTTTCTACATTTTCCACTCCAGTTCGACGAACTATCGCATTTGAATTGGCTGGCAACGATGCCTCCTGTATTTCTGGTGCGGGCCTATATCGTTCGTTCCTATTCTCCACTGACAATGAAGTCGACTAGCCAGATTGTTGCTCACTAAATGCTTTACTCTAGGAAATGAAGGGCCTTGAATGTTCATCAATTGCACATTTTTCTTCTCATGCTCTTGAATTGCAATAGATTCATGACACCTGAGATGTGGATCTCTTGTGGAATTTGACCTAATCAGTGTCTTCGTCTGCTTCCAGTTCATCTCATGCTCAGTCGCCATGCAAGAGAGACATCGGAGAGACAAGAAAGGGGATAAGAACGAGAGTGGCCCAACATATGGGAAATGTTCGTAATAAAGTTGAAGATAACGGCTTAGCAGTCCATTGCATGCTGACTGAGCACGAGATTGACTGGAAGCAGACGAAGACACTGATTAGGTCAAAATTAGGTGTCTTGAATCTATTGCAATTCAAGAGCATGAGAAGAAAAATGTGCAATTGATGAACATTCAAGGCCCTTCATTTCCTATAGTGAAGCATTTAGTGAGCAACAATCTGGCTAGTCCACTTCATTGTTAGTGGAGAATAGGAACGAATGATCTAGGCCCGCAACACAAATACAGGAGGCATCGTTGCCAGCCAAATTCAAATGCGATAGTTCGTCGAACTGGAGTGGAAAATGTAGAAAGTCCGAGCTATATCCTTGACGCCCGAAGAAGATAGCAGCCCAAGCTATCGAAAATTCGCAGGACAAAGCTGTAGTTTTGATTGTGAAAGTGTGCGGTAAATTTTTTTCCGGAATTTTTTCGAGTTTTGATTTTCTACCAGTTTTGGTTTTGGGTGGATTAAGTTTACCCAAGTGCATTTGAGCACAAAAATAAAAGGTTAAATATACCAGCTAGTATTTAAAGATGCTATAACACATTTAAGTTAATTTCAGTTGTTTGCAGAAGCAGACAAGCGAATTTTTAACAGTCTGACATTTTTCATAAATAACGCAAGTCGTCACTCGTTTTACAAAAAAAAAATATTGTATGAATCAATACATGCATGCTCCTCCTAAGACACAACTAAGCTGGTGTTTTTGGCTTTATGCCTGAAAGAATAAAATGCAAATAAATACAAAAAATACAGGTTTTGGAAAACGGCAACCGGAAATGAAGTTCGCCACGGCTCAGTTTGAGCGATTTTTCTAAGTGATGCCATTTAATAATGGAGATGAAATTTACCTCAAACCCTTTAGTGTTAGTTGAACATGTAAACAAGTTGTTTGGTAACCTTAAACCACTCTAGTAGGAGTAGTTTAATAGTAAATAGAGCTGGTCGTTTTATGCGTACCCGTAGTATTAGATTTTCTAACAACTAACGCAGTCTAGGTTAATTGAAATGCGGCAGAGGGTTCCTATAGCAGTCATCCCAGATAAAAAAAAAATGCCTTGAGCAGTGGTAGAATCCGTAGGGGACATATTACCAGAGCAGTATATGTCCTCATTTACTTGTTTTTTATTTAGTTAATGGAAACAAAAATACCCCTAAAATACAAAACGGCGAAGTTAATATTTTTGTAAACAGTGTAATTTTAATTTTTTATAGGACTAAATATCCCAATGCATCTCATTTTATTTTAAAATGAATGGAAAACTCGCAATCTTATTCTTAATTGGATAAATGGAACCCTGAAATCTCATTCTTAAAACTCTTTTGGAATGAACGTAAAACCGAGATGGATTTCTCATTGATAGTAATGCTCAATATGGATTTATTTTGTGTTATTTGCTGTATGGCTTGGCCGTCTTGTTTTTGGGCATGTCTTGTGTGCCCTAACCCTTCTGTTTTAGCTTTTATTTGGAGTTCAGTGGAACCCTGAATAAAATCACCTGTTTGGGGGCGTGTAATGTCGGTCCGCCGAAAAAAACGATTGGAGAGGATACCTGGCCTCCAACCATCAAAAAACTCGGGGTGGATTATTTTTTTTCTGAGCACCCAAAAACCTCGATTTTCAAATCTCAGCCATTTTCTTAATAATAGACAGAAACTGCCAAACTATTCAACCCTTAATAGCCTGCAACAATATCTACCTCTTGAGGAAAGCCAAATTTGAAATTCTATCTAGAAGATTCAGAATCAATATTTGAAAAACGCACGTAATCAACCGCAGCGCTCATCATTTCCGGCTGCCATTATTGGAACTCGATGTACATTTGTATTATATTTTCGCTATTTCGTTTGGGCAAAAAGCCGACATACACTAGCTTAATTGTGCATTAGGAGGGGCTTCCTTCAGTGGTACTTAACCTCACTTATATGTGGATACAGGTATTTTAAGTGTGAAATTTTTTATTGTATTTAGCTGCATGTAACGGCGGATGCTACGACGGCTGAGGTGCTTGTTACATCCCCGTATTTCAGTTGACTTTGGTCTTGTTCAAAATAATACTTTCGGTGGTTTGTTTGTTTATCAAAGCACAGTCGTGGCTACGAGCCCGATGTAGGGAACGGAGCGAAAATATATCAAATTAAATAGGCTAACAAGTACTATTTTACATGGTATGCGCTGCCACCAGGTGGAGTGACATTATTGCAGCAAATCCTGAGTTAAGAATAAAAGGGGGTTTACATAATTTTAACTCTACAATTAATAACTGGGTACAAACAACTGATGTTTAAAACTCTTGGTTTTATTTATAGGCAGTTAAACAAAATATAAATGGCACTTTACTTTTTAACACGTTTTTACAACTGAAAGCTTTAAGTAAAGCAAAACGATTTACATTATTAAATTCAACAAACGAACTTTGGCGTTTAGAAAACAGTAATCTTTCACATCAAGAAAGTTCACTCAGTTGTGTTTTAACCTCCTACATATAAAATGCAGCCGCAAGTTACAATTAAGCCTATAGTATGTTGTTTGGTTTCAAACTCCCACAAACTCAACTAAACTTCCAATTAAATCTAAACTAGATCGGCTCAACGGGAGCACTAACAATTTAAGCAGGACTTCAAGTTAACTTCCGGTTAAATCTGAACTAGATCGGCTCAATGGGAGCACTAGCAATTTAAGCAGGACTTTCACTTAAATTAAATTCATTAAAATAAGTAAGATAGACTCGGTTGTTAGGAAGGGAACCACCCTGACGTTTATGATTAAGTTCTGAAACTGCCGATGTACGAAGTTAAATCCTAAATTGACCAAACTAGGAGTTGCTTTAAAATAAAACTAGTAATTTAAGTTTAGGGACCTAAAGTAAAACTTTCAATGTTATACTACACGATACGAACCACAACCATAGTGCCCGGCATGTTAACATTCGGACGGCATCGTTCCTGTCCCGATCGGCCTGACCACCTTGAGATGTGTGAGCTGTGCTGTGGATGCTTTTGGCTGGGGGGTTTAATGCTAGCAGCCAAACCAGAAGGAGGAGGGAAACCGCCTCCCTGTAGGAGAGCTACTACATGGGGGCCTCTAGAGGTGGAGAACAATGGGAGAGGGAAGGACAGAGTTAGCTGTCACTCAAGCAGGGGAACAAAGGGCCCTTTGGAGTTGCTCTCTGTGATTGGAGGAGGGCTTTTGGAAATACTGACTGCTGGTTGGTGGAGCAGGTTGGCAGTGCAAGCAGCAAAGGGTTTGCCGACTTTGGGACCAGGGCCATAGGAAACAAATTAAAACTGGTACGGCTTAACCTAATCAGCTAGGGGGTCTAGGGGAGCCCTGTGAAGTTCCCACAGCAGGGTCCCGGGCAGAACCACGGAGGTTTGGTACTGTAGTGTCTTATCTGGCTCTGGAGGCCATGTTTTGAACGAATTTTTAAGGTATTTTTTTTAGTTAAAATGTGGACCAGAGCTGGGGCGAATCTAGGAATTTAATGGTGGGGGGGGGGGATTTTTTTTTGGCTTTTTATAGTTCGCTCCGCCGACTGGGGTACATTTTCGTGACCGACAGTGACTTTTTAGTTGGTCCCTCCAACCCCAATTTCGGCCATGAAGCTACTTTGTGCTATTAAGTGTAAGATTTTGATCAGAGGAGGGCAAATTTGTGTGTCTATGTAAGCAGTTAGGGTATCCAAATTACTTGAGGTTGGTTGGAAGTCTTGTGTTTGAGTCCCGGTCGGGACATTGTATTTTCTTTCTTTCTCATTAGTGTATCTTGCATCCTAGCAAAACCAGTCTTTAATGCAGCTTGTTTGCTTCGTTTATCCTTATCTTACGATTTATTTTTGATTTACGTCAGTTCATTTTAGAACCTTATCCTTATGTACATAGCATGTAATAATTCGTCTCTCCCCCCCCCACCCTCCCTTGTGTATGTAGGCGATGTTTCCTATTCCGTTATTAATGACTTACAAAACTTATTTTTGACAAAGTTATAATCGGTTGGCTGCTGTGTTGGGCTTTCTCCAAAGTTTGGTGATGACCACTTGCTGAACCTTACTCTACCGTTACTTTTATTTCTTTCCCCCAAAACCCCATTCTCTTAGTCAAGCTCATTAACCTTCGTAGGGTGCTGGGAAAATACAAGTTGCCCTACGTGATGGTATATTATAAGCTCCTCGGTTTATGCTAGCGGGCCAGACGCTGCTCATCAAACCTCGGCAGGAAAGCCACTCTCTTGTTACAGGGCGCTTCAAAAGTTTGACAACAGCAGACGTATTGTGTGTGTTTGGGGTACCAGCCGTACTGCTTCCTACGGCCGTGTTTGGGAGTGGGTCTTGGGAAAACGGCCAGTTTGTGTTTGACACAAAGGAACTTTGGGAAAAGGCCTATTTACAAGTGAAAATAAAATAATGTGGATTTTAATAGTCGTAGAGAGGCTCATACGAATAAATTACTGTGGCTAATTAAACAAGCAATGAAATTCAAAACTGTGATGTTATGCATCATATATTGGGGGGGGGGGGG
>JAHWFP010127646.1:3090-26593 GCA_023313725.1 Lithobius niger
TCATGTTAATTTCCATAAACTTTAAGAAGCCGATTGTGAACATCTTAGAAGTTACTATGTGCATTGGGTGATATTAATTCTAAATACCTTTGGTGGTTTGGGTATGGATAATCGTAGGGTTAGTGACCTAACTGGTGCGTAGGGGGCCTGTGGAATGTTAAATTATTGTTTGTAACCCTAAATGTATTGTTCAGTATTATTAAAGCATTGTGTGGATCGCATATCTCGTGTTTTCGCGGTTACATGTTAAGCTTTGGTCCCGTAACCCAAAATGACGTACTGTAATGGCACAAACCTGCCTACGGTAACTCCGTCATGCTAACTAACAAGACTGCATTGTTATTGCTAAAGAAAATCCGCCACACCAATCAACAAAACGGTAAACGATAAAACAACATGAGAATTATTTATCTGATAATGTGTAGAATTAATACTTGGCTCTTTTTATCGACTAATTAGTTATGTTTAGTTCGCATTAAAAGAATTTTTTCGACTAGAAATAATAAAAATAAAAATAATCAATCATTAAGTCACAACATCGCTTACTAGGACAACAGATATCTAAAGAAGAATCATTGCCGAAAATAACCAAGTCTGAAGTGCCAACAAAATCTGGTGCTTATAAAAACTTTATACTTTAACTTACAAGAATCCACTACATGGCTTGCTGTCACGACATATATCTGGTTGGCGGAACCCCTCCATCTTAAATATGAAAGTTGTGTTGTTATCACGAAATTAACAAAATCCACCAGACCTATCAACATACAACATGAGAATTACTTGTGTAAAAGGTGCAATTTCTGTAGACTTTATATTTTATCTGATAGTAGAAGGTTGATGTTTTTGCTGAATCTTGGTGGGTGACACACTAGCGTGTATAAAACAATAATCCTCATGTTAAAGTATGACAGATTAATGTACATTGTATTCTGCCAAGCAGTTGAAAATTTGCTAGACAATGAACTTATAAAGTATGAAAATGAGCGTATTCTTGGTGGAAGTGTTTCCGATGATTCTGGGTACATTTTTTTTATTTAGCGACCATATTGAAACGCAGATTTTGAACTGGTAGATGGGTGCCATCTAGTGACAGTGATATCATTAACATTGTCCATTTGCTACCTTGTGCACGTGGATGTACCAACTTTACACTCAATAATTATGAAGACACGCAGCTTGTTTCCTGCGTAATAAGAAATTTCTTTGCGCATTCCTTTGTTTGTTGAAATCAAGTGCTAGATAAAACTAAATACTGGTAGACGGTGCTAGATGCTGCAGCATGTCATTTGGTGAATGGGCACCTTTAATGAACATTGTATTTTGCCAAGGCTACCCTTTAAAGTCATCAGTCTGCTACTTTTAACCCAAAATATAATTTAGGTTGGATGACACTAATTGACAAAGTAAAGGACGAAGGTTAATGTACATTGTACTCTGCCTAGGCTAGTCTTTAATACCATATGTCTGCTACTTTTAACCCAAAATATAATTTAAGTTTAATAACAATAATCCACAAGGCAAAGGATGACAGATTAATGTGCATTCATTCTGAGAAGGCTCGTCTTTCATGTAATCTGTCAGCTACTTCAAACCCAAAATATGATTTAAGCTGGATTCAGTTTGAAAACTTAAAAACGAAATAAACAATCTAGGGAGAAAATCAACATTTCAGCTGACGACTCCGAGGTAGCATCACGGTTTCTACTTGCAATGTTATAAACGATGATTTTATGAGTATTCCATAAGGTAGGGAAAACTTACCTAACATTTATGTTAGGTGTGGCTGTCCTGGGTACTAGGGATTGTGTGGTAA
The DNA here is from genome assembly GCA_023313725.1 of Lithobius niger. Lineage (NCBI taxonomy): Eukaryota > Metazoa > Arthropoda > Chilopoda > Lithobiomorpha > Lithobiidae > Lithobius > Lithobius niger. The sequence goes on from JAHWFP010127646.1 coordinate 4,907, forward strand.
ATATTTGCTAATTCACATGCAACCATATGCAAATGTAGGCCTAATTACATGAGGCACATCCTAGCAGATCGTCATTACACTATTGCCATTGCCCCTAACGTGTGGAGATAATAATCCAGACACTAATAGTATTCTTTCCTATCAACTCTTGATTAAATGCATATTGCGCATTTGACATTGTGCATAGAGGATGCTTATCGCTATTCTTTAAAGTGTGTAAGAACTTTTTATGGCTAGACAGACACAGCAGCCTAGCACTTCCATCAAATGAACCGCAAACATGGCGTCCTAAATGCTCAGATGGTTTATTATGAAAAAATTATCAAATTTGCCCAAAGCATGGCGAGGTGCACTACAACCGAACAGTACGATTTCGTCATTAATCATTTGCAGGCGTTGGGAGGGGAAGAATGTTGGAACAGATGCATGTATTTTTAAGTTAGGACAAGTGGTGCTTACCCACATTAAATTACCAGAAAACCACAGTACCTAAGAGATTTTCTTTTAGGTACTGTGGTGTTCTGGTAATTTAAGAGTATCTTTTAAATAATAATGCCAGCTATAATCTAATTTTTTTACTTGTTTTTTTTTGTCTTGTTTTGCAATTTAATAACTTAATGGTACAAATTACAGGCACAATTTGGAAAACAATGCTTGAGTCACATAACAAGGGAAGATCTGTCACAGGAAGAAAAATTTCAAGTAAGTCATAAAACCATTGAAGATATTAGAAAATATTTCACGTTCCCAGTGTTTTCATTTAACTTTCATTGCAGGTAACACTGCTGATTGAGCAGTTAGGCCACTCTTCTATAGAAATGACATCTTCTTTAGGACTATTTACCATTAACAGAAGGACGTTTGTAACGGTATGTTTCATTTTACGGGAAATATTTGGTTGTACTTCCGTCACCCCCACTATACATCGTATTTTTTAAATATCTTGCAGATCATCAGTACAATTGCTACTTACCTCGTTATTTTTACACAATTTCGTGATAGTGGAAATCAATATCATTCAACCTATAATCAGACATCAGTAAAGAACTGATTAGTTCGTGATGTGCAAGCATTTGCCAGCTAATATGAAGTATGAATTATAACTAATCAATCGTCACACTGAGAGCAATAAATGAAAATATTAAAACGCTAGAGACATTGTGTAAGAACAATATGTTATGACGGAATCATTTTTTATGCTTTTCCTGACCGGATATTTCGAAAGTACACCTAACTAATCTTTGTGAACATAATGCCTAAAATATTACTATATTTCGCCAGGACATAAGGAACAGCAAGTGAAGAAACTACGTAATGATCATTTCCAGCACAAAGATCTCGCTGTCACACTGTCCATCGTTTCCATCGTAACGTATACTGCAGTATGTAAAAAAAACCTTTGTCAATAACCACGAAAAATAAACGAAAATTTGTAGAACTCAGAAAGAATCCATAGATGAAAAGAGATGGACATTCCGAAGTACCGTTGTTTTGCTTCACCAATTGGTGACAGTAGTTATGTTGTTCTTATTTGCGTCTGTGTTTTGTTTTTTTCTCTCCTCCTTCCATTTTAAAACTGCCGTTATATCATATTCCAACCTGTTGTATTATTTATCACCTACCCAACTATAATTCTGTTGAGCCGTTCCCATTATTCTGTGTGATCAAGATGGCTGCCCAATATCTGTATTGTAAACATATTGTGTTGCATTGGGGTAAAATTTAATATTAATATTATTGTAAACATAAGAAATGATATCAAGTGGTATGTATGCCTGCAATACTGTATTGGATTCAGCATTCAAATTGAATGTTATGAGGTATTTAAAATCCTGTCCTCCATGGTAATGCCTACACATTGCCTTCAGTGCAAATGTAGGTGGGTATGATTTTAGATTGTTCTGATTAAGATGCAGCCAATTTTTTCGTGTTTTAGCATCGAAATTAATACTTGTGAAAATTATGTATGTGCGTTTTGGCTGGTTTTTATATATAAATAATATCTCACATAATGCAAAGGAGAGTCACATAGGAAACATTTTTAACCTACAGTCGAACTTATAAAAAGCACTGATAGACCAGTCGTGCAAGTTAAGATGAAGAATATGCTGAGATACACATGGCTGTGCTGGAGTATTGCGTTAGCATGGGAGGGTTTATGGGACCCATGCTTTCGACTTGACTCGTACAAGGAGTATGAAATAAACCAACATCCGAACTTCCTGACGAAATTCCTGTTACTTTACCTGGGGCAATGCTTTGCTTCCTGGAAATATCCATAAACCAAAAGCCTCTGTGTTCTTTCTCATCATCGGTGTCATCACCAACTTCGTCTTTGTATTTAACTGCTCATAGAGAAGCATCAAGTGACGTCATATTGCTACAAGAGAGATACTTGCAAGGGGCACTAGATTGAAATGGTGGGTTAAACAACGGCACTTCTAGTCAAGCCAGTGCTTTGAGAGTGGATTTCGTAGGCTTAAAAAACCGTTGTATTCTCCAATCCCTTATGCTGCTTAGGTTGTAATTGGAAAACAAAGATACCACTTGCTTAAAAATGTCAACAACTGCCAACAAATCGACAAAAATCGCGCGTTTTAGGCCTGAGAAATCCAGTCTAATAGCATTGGCTTCAGTAAGACGCTCTTCTTTTCCCCCACCAGTGCACCTTGCAGCTACTGGCAATAAATACCAGTTACTGGCTCCAGTGTCACTGCCCTATTCTATAGTATTGAAAATGGGCAAGTATGTACAGAGTCTCACAGCTACCTGTCGTGGACCTGAGACGGATGACTATAACTGGATGCTAGCCGACGATAAACGTTTTTATTTAATGTTAAGAGAACTAACGATGAAATCATTCAAGTTTTTAGGTACCTCGTGGTCCCGGGTACAAAAACTAATGTTGTACCGTTATCCTAAAACGTTTTTTTTTCTATCCTGCTTTATCCTTGAAAGTTTTTTTCATGCCCTTAAGTGAGGATAAAGGATAAACGAAGCAAACATGCTGCATTAAAGACTGCCTTTGTGAGAATACAAGATACTCATAGAAAGATATGACAACTGTCCCGACTGGGACTCCAACCCAGGATTTCCCGCTTACAGCCGGGCACTTTAACCACGGAGCTACCGAGGCAGATTCTGGCAACAGGCTCCAGCCGAGCATAGTAAGGGCACGTTTACGCAACCACTCGCTTTTGCATTCTCGCAGCTAGAAGCTAGAAATCACGTCAAATTCCAACATGGCGGCGGTTTTACCTCTGCCGCCTCACAGCGAAAACAGCAAATAACGTGAGTTCAGAAGCGTTTGGGAAAATTGTTTCGTCATGAGGAATTCTTTATATTATTGGGACGGATTATAAGACTGCAAGTATTTACTCAAACGATGTCGAATTTAGCTAATCCATTTAGCGTTGTTTCCATGGCAATGTCACCTTCGCTATCGCGATTGAGTTCTAGCTGCGAGAATGAAAAGGCAAGTCGCTGCGTAAACGCGCCTTAACTGTTCAATCTTTACAAGTGGCAATATAAAGGCCACAAACACACACAGGGAGGAGAAACAACCTGCTTCTTGGCCTCCAGGCTAGGAATAATGCGAATAATAAATAAAGAATAAATCGCAAGGTAAAGGGAAAATGAAGCAAGTAGTCTGAATTAAAGATTGGCGTTGTGAGAATACAAGATGGACTAATCTGAGAAACGGAGAAAAGACAACTGCCCCAAACAGGGCCTCGAACACGGTCTTTTACACTTAATATGAGTACGTTTTAACCACTTTGCTACCATGTATGCACTACCGATCAACCACTGCTTTCCCTCCTTGTTTATGTTTGCGACCTTTAGGTCAACCCTGAGAAAGGTTGAACAGATAATAAGTTATTATAATAATCCATTATTTATCGCAGACTGTTTGTTTTATTTACCTTGTATAAATACATTGATGAACATATTTATATTAACGAAATATATTGATGAACATTATTTGGGTAACTGAACTTTGTAAGCTCATTCTCATCAACCGTTTCAAATTCATCAACAATCTTATTATTGTCAAACCAAACCCTAGGTTGAACATTATACAACCTCAATTTATTTTATCATCGGTAATAAAAATATCAGTTAAATAATGGTCGGCAGTTAAATATAGTAGCTTTTATAAGTTGAAACACGTGTGTTTTATGTTTGATAACGCAGGAGAGTTCCTCTGAAACGTCGCAATTTGCTTGTCTTTATTGTGCACTACATGGTTTTGTTTACCTACGTTTGATTCTTCTCTTCTGGCTTTACTTTATCAATAAACTGTGATGAACATTTCGTGTATTAAGTTCTTCTTGAAACCTGAAAAGGACGTTACATGCGGCAATTCTGGACCTTAATGTTTTCTTTTTACGGAACTTCCTGCAAAGTACAGAAAAAGAAAAAAAAAGCTAACCTAACCAAAGTCGTTATCGCAGAACGGCAAACTTAATGCAGGAAATTATAACTGTCATTACGTTGCACACTAAAACACCACTGCAGGAAATGACTGATGGTAAGAAGATATCGGATGCATATACTATTTATAGTGTCCGCAGCCTATCTTCAGTTCTCCGCAGAACGAACACAGATAATCGATTGTACGTTTTTAGTAGCAGAGTGCCTTGTTGATATCCAAGATGGTTATAAAAACAATGGCGGCCATTGATTAAAGCCACCCCTTCCAGGAAGACGTAGCCGCTCACAAAATACTTGCAGGACTCAAGATACGCCACGCACACAATAGGTTATGGCTAGAAAAAGATGATCATTGCATATAAACGTACAATGCGTCCATGTATATAACTCGTCGGCCTTCTCAACACGATTAAATATTTATTGTTGCAGTATCCTGATCGTGCATGCAACTTACTGCTGCTCTTACGAAAAATATTCATTGTAAACTGAACCTTGTGTACTGTTTGAATCCTTTCAATATGAATCAAGTAATTGCAGTACAATCTTCCAAAATACCAAATATTCTAGAAAATATCCAGCAGGATGATTCAGTTTGCTACCAAATTTGTCAACCAATATTAATAGTAGGGAAAATATTAAGTTTCATCTCATGGAAAGTTAATCAAACTAAACAACTCCACATATGTAGTGCAACTGTATGTTGGCTTTATCGGTTAATTAAAAATTAAATGACGTCATGTACGAAGGACAGTTATTTTTCGCAAGCCACTGGGAGTGGGTAGGGGCCCTAATGGGGAAATGCCCGTTGGTGGGGCAGTGCTTATGTTACAGCCACTATTTGATTACGATGTTGCTTTGCGGAGGGAGAGGATTGACGGAAAGGGGGAGTGTTACACAAAGAAAAATTGACTGTTGCAATGAACGATCAGGCGGCACCGAGCAAATACTGGGAAACAACCATGGGTCAAACAAATCCCCGCGCGAAGCCGGGTACGATGCTAGTTTCAAATATGAAAGGACATACTACTATCTGGTTTCCTTGCTCACTTCAGTTTTCATCTTGTTAGTATTTTAAATGATAAAGTTATGGAAAGCAAACCTCCTTCCATATAATGTTTTAGCCACTGAAACCCATGAAAAAATATCCCGGAATTTTAGGGTTAATCTCGGGAAACTATTCCCGAAATCCCGGGAATAATTCCAATAAATCCGAGATTGGATGCCCTATGCGGAATAATTGGGGTTTGCAGCTGTTAGTAATCAATAGGACAAATCAGGTATTGTCGGTTGCTTATCATAGAAATGGTACAGTTGTATTGCATTGTACAGTTTCTTGGTGAAAGTGATTCCCATCGAATGTCTCCAGAGCGAAATTGAGTTAGGACAATTAGATACGTCAAAATAGTACCAATAATCTAGAAGAAGAAAAAAAGGAAATATTACTGCATTTTCTCACTTTTTTCTTTTTAATTCTACTTAGTGCATAGAATGTAGGAAATAAATTATAACAGAGTGATTTTGTGCGATACATTTTTTCCAACATCCAAGTGAGATAAAATCATTAACGGTTGCACGAAGATAAAATATTGTCGAAGGCTTTTGGTACTGTTCAGTTAACATTAATCATCGCATTTTCCATTTTAGATTACAGCCTACATTAGTTTATGGATCTTCTTTTTGTGCAATCAGGGAGACCTAATGCAAGTATTTTATTAGGTAAAACAGGAAAAGTAAACATCTAATAAATAAAGTAAAATAGTAACAAAAAGTGTAATCTAGGACACTCAATAAGGCTTCAGAAACAAAATTCACCGTAAATGAGTATCTAAATAATGAAAAAAGGTATACAGAACTAAATTGCTCTAATATTTTGTATTATAGCTCTGCTGCATTCCTCACCCAAAAAGATTTGCTGCATCAGACAGAAGACCAACCGTGGTTGTAATTGTTTGTAACAAATATTACGGAAAACTATAAAACTAAAAAGTGGATACTATTCCCTAAAACGAGAATGCTAGAATTCAACAGGCACATTCCCATCTCCTTTCTGTAACCATGCAAGTTTCAGACAGAGGCATACAATTTTTTTAAACTTTCTGTGCACAACTTACGGTGGTGAAAGTTGACGTATTAATTGTAAATAACCTTCCAAAGGACGTCATTTCAACCGGACAGTGGCTCAACAACTTTATCAAAGAATCGACCTAAAACAGAATGTTCAAAGGCGTTAGTTTTTAGATGTAAGCGAGCATATTTCTGTGGCGTTTTGACGAAAGGGCAGAAGTCCATTTTTGGTATTGTTGAGGTTAGTCCAAACATGGCTTGTCTATGCATTCTCTCTGCTTTGACAAACCATAGGTTAGTCCACCCTAGCATTTTCTAGCTTATTTTGTATATGTCCATTGGAGGTAAGTCCACAAGCAGTCAATCTAATTTCACAAACGGAGCTAAATCCAACATACCTTATGGACTTATGCCTTTTTGTCAAAACGCTACAGATTGATGACTTTTAAACAGCGGTGTAGTCGTGCAGGAGCGCACAGGAACAGCGCTCCATTACTTTATTTTAAGGCGGAGCTTATTATCGACAAGAGCAGGCTCATGCGGGATATTTCTCAATTTACTTATTTTCAGACTCGACGCAGTGTCTGTTGTGTTTACAAGCTGCCATCACCAATTCTCGATTTACTCTCTAGCATTTGCTCTACTATCTTGTTTACTGTTTTGTCTGCATATAATCTACTACTCTGTACCCCAAGGAAAATTGAACAGCATTTTCAGTGTTAATATCGTTTGACAGAATGTAGCAAAACTGTTAAACATGGAAAACAACAAGCAGTGAAACTGAACCAAGCACCAAGCACCTTTCAGTGTAATTTCTCTCCGACTTTAAGCCGTGCAAGGCAAAAGCGTGTGTGGGCTGTTTGGGAGCTGTAACTTACTCCCTCCCCCTCCCCATTTCCTAACCATAGCTCCACCACTATTTTGTTTACCACCTGGCCACTGCTTGTGAAAGATTGACTAATCTGGGATAAGTTTTCTGTTTAAAGCAAACTTTTTAGCAGAGATGACACAGTTTTCGAATGCACTGTGTGCTCCTGTAACCGACATGATGTAAACGAAGGGTAGTGGAAGATGTTCCAATGAAACATACATTTAATTCTCTTATGGGTTTTAGTTTTTCATTGATGTTGGTGGTCTTGTGGACACTAGCAAGCATAGGTAATGTCGATAAGCATGGAAATTTTCATAACAAGCTCAGTTCAAACAAGAGCAGTGTACTACAATTGAATCCAGAATGTAATAAGTTATTCCAGGAGTGACCTAAGTTATGCCTCATGCTAGAGTCTTTATGATAATGCTATCCCACGTTCCATATTCAGGGTGGTCCATAAAGTACTGGAAAAATATAGGCCTAAAATAGGTGTCTAACGGGACTATAATAGGCCTAAAGTAGCTTCAAAGTTCATAAGCCCATTAGAAAACTTTCAACATGTTACGAATTGTCCGTACTTCTATGGCATTAGGTGTGACATTAGGGATGTATTGGATTCTGCTACGATTTGGTGAAGGGTATTTAGGCCTATTTTAGGCCTATATTTTTCCAGTACTTTATGGACCACCCTGTTTAACTCGTGGTTGCGATCTAACGTCGCTATTTGTCGAACGACTGGACTTAATGATTTGCGTTTAGCACCTATGTATGTCAAAAATTATGCTGGATTAGTCGTTACCTAACAAATAAGTGTGAAAATTATTACTCGTATTGTGATTCATGCAGGCACATACATAAAAAAGCAATGTTTACATATGTATGAAAATTTAAATCCAATGAGTAACGAATAAATAACACTATACCTAACAATTTAACGTAACGTGGAAAAAGAATACCGTGTAAAAAAAATTGCACGAGTAGGCTACTTACCTTATCTTTTTCCGTTTTTGACAGATTTGTCATTTCATTATGTTGCAGCAACGTGTTCAAGCCCATTCTTGCCTATAATCATTACCACAGACAATTAGTTGTATAATACTAGAGTTAATGTCAATTTTCTACGACAAGATACAGGGTAAATCTAAAGTAGACTTTTGTAGTAGAAGACAAACGAAAGGCTGGGAAAAACTAATAATATTGTTACTACAAACTTGCATTCAGAAAAAAGTGGGGAAGTTTTAGTGAGGAAATGCAAGAGGTCAACACTCGCGTCACTTGTCAGGGCTCAAATTTATAATTCGATAATATCGGCTATTACAAATCATGCTGGTTTTTTAATAGGTTTCCCCCGTGGCACAGGTCGTTCGTATATATGTTTGGTTTTTTAAAATTTCTTTGAGCCTTAAGTCAGCCGAAGCAATTTAATGCTCGTATGGCTGAACCGACTCAATTTTGAATATTACCAGACTTTTTGAGAAGAAGAAATATCTGGTGAAGAAAGGAGCCACCCTTGGATTTGAACGGGGAAACCTTTCGATCATTATCCGAAAGATTATCCAGAACTGACAGAATAGTTCCCTTAGCTACTGAAGGAGCCGGATAGCCCCTCACGCTACCCTGGCCGGTATTCCTGGCAGGAACACTGCTCTTGAGGTGATGGGGTTATGCTGTTACCTACAATTTTGAGGCGTATGGAATGCTATCACTTTGGACGTTTGTGAAGGGACCAGAGTCTTTGGCAAACTTAACTCGAGTTAGTTGAAGGTTATCGGAGGGTACGCTACTTATCTCTACTTTCATTAATGTTGATCATATTCATCAAAACGATACCTTTTTAATGTGAGCTAAAAACTGTAGTACTGTATTAGCGTCATAACCCCTCCCCTTTTCATACGATGGTTGTTGTTGTTTGACATTGTACGTTCAGCCAAGCAAACAGTCATGCTGTTATATAAAGGTAAATTCACATTCTTACGACCTGGATGGATCGAAGATAAGGTTAAAATCAAGAGAGGACCTGTGGGATGGGATGGGGCTTAGTGTTCCCGGCAATCCTTTTCCTCTGATGTAATTGTTGTAAGGATTGTGAAACGGGAGAAAGTATATAGACGAATGACATGGTATGCACCCATTTAATAAAAACAAAATGAGGGAGAAATACACAAAACGCGTTTAAAGGTTCGATGTTAGTAAAGAAGTAAGCTGTGTTAACCATGTCAACAACATTGGAGTTTGTCATACAAAGCATGCAGCAATATGTGACTGCACATATTACTCAATAGGTGATTCATTATAATGAGGCCAGACATTCTTGCAATGGACGTAGTATAGAGTTCAGCAAGCCCCCCCCCCCCCCCACGTGAATCTAACCTCTTGTCTCCAGTAATGGATTGGATTCAAGCTTTCAGTGGACAGCACTAAACACCTTTCATCATGACGGCTGGTGTGTTGTCTTCTGCTGACACATATCAAAATGTTATGTCTTCTGACCTGATATTCTCTAATGAAGAGGTAGATTATGTCAAAATTCTTGGTTTTAGACTTCTAAGCCTGTGAGTTTGCATGATAATTAGCAGACTAAGAGTCTCAAAAACCTATAGTTTGAACGCAGTCGGATTATTTTAACTCTGACCACTTGAACAAAAAAGATAACTTGAACACCAAGACAAATTGTGTGATACTCGGGACTCAAAAGTACAGAGAGAGACACTGTTTTCGGTTTTGTGGCTCTCCAAAGCGGGGAACTTCCTGCATAGTAAATGATGACGCCATTTGCAGGCTTTCGATTGAATGTTCATTACCATGACTGGCATCTGAATAAATCTTGAAGACATTTTGATCTCTTGTAAGTGTTGGTCATGTTATGACTGAATGTACTGACACAGTGTTGACTGTATGTTCCTAAAGAAATGTTAGATAACTGCTTACTAGTTGTCGATACAGTATCTCTTCTCTCCTGTTCCTGTGGAATTAATGGCGTATTTCTCTTTATGTGAGCATCGGGTACCACTGGTATGCTCACTGGCATGCAATTCCCTATGTTGAACTTTTTGATAACTGCATCTGTGTATGGCTTCTGGTGCAAACTCCATTAGCATGTCTTTCAAACTGAAAAACCAGAATACAATATACTGGTCCCAGTTATTTATTGTCTAAATCACTTGTGTTCTCTTGAATTGAATTCTCTTGAATGGAATTTTGCACCATGCAAGCAAAATCTTCTCCCTGATTTGTAATGATCCCGACAACTGAATCCGCTTGTATCCTAGTATTGATTCGTCTGACATACTCCTTTGCATGCCATGCTTGATTAGAATATCGTGTAGCCGGTAATACCAGCAGAAGGCTGCTTGTTTCAAACTGTAAATGGTTTTAATTAAATGACAAATCTGGTTTTATTTTTCAGGTTCATAGTCATGCTGACTATAGTGTCCATTCGGCTGTTTATAGATGTTTAATTTTCACTGAGCCAGCCTTTGTGTACCGACACGCTGATTACCACCAATGATATTCTGGCAGTCGTACTATACATTTAAAAAAAAACGACCCTTGGTGGTGTTGTATGAAATCTTTTGCTGCCATTCTTGCATTGTAAGGGTCAATTCTGCTCAGTTTGTCCCTCTTTACACTGAATACGCAGCAACAACCCACAACGTCAACAACGGCTTTCCATCATATAGTATCCATGTCCAATTTACCACGCGGCTTCCATACTCAGAATTGATCGTTGCTGACCACTTGTCAGCCTCTTGACGAATTATAGACACTTGGTAATTTTATGGAAAAAATGGTGAGGACTCTAAAATGGGAAAAGCAGTATCGGCGTAATCATCATTATGAATGTTAATAAACATTAAGTTTTTTCCCAAGTGAGTTATATTTTGGCCATATTCATTATTGATTCACACGCATGACCAGTTTCAAAATAGTCTTTCAGGTAGGCATGTAGTATATTTTCCTGACTATTACTTTTCCTAGAAACCATTTTACTGTCTTTCATCATAGTCCTTGTTATGCGTTTTCCAGGTAGTCTCACTAATTCTGGTCTTCCTCGACTTCCACCTGGAGAGCTTTTCATATTCAGTTCCCTTTCAAGTTGTCTTCGTTTCTCTACTCTACCACACATGGCCTTGTTTCTTGCCTCTCTACTTCTGTTTGTTCAGTCTTTTCTGCGTCCAGTGGCGTTGCTTCCGTAAGCTCTTCATCAACTGGCTCACTTTCTGGGCGCAATGAATTCGGTTGGGGCCACAGCAAACCTCCAAACGTTTCATTTCTTCTTCCTTGTTTTCATCCAGCGTTGACTTCTTCTGTAGCTAATGACCTTGTCTCCGGAGGTTTCGCATCATCCGAGTCTTATACTGTTTGGGAAATTCACTAAAAATAGCGGCAAATGCGAAATCTACTCTTCACAGCCCTACTATTATATCCGTTTAACCTTTTACCTTTTACCCACTTACGGTCCGGCACTTCCTTGTTGATTGTTGCCATCTTGATGGTTTTCGTCATCGTTTCCATCTTCCGCATGACATTGTGCGTCAATTGGGCGATAAGTCTGTCCTCCTGTCCGGTGTTTTTCAATTTTTGCAGGAGGTACAGATGTATGACAAGATTTAGATTAGGGGTTTGAATAATATCTCTGTAATGTGTGGTGCAGTGGCAACCCGGACCACTGCACTGTGAATGAGGTTGGCGCTAATGACCAAGCTGTCGACGCGCCATTAAGCCTCATCTCACCCCCCCCCCCTTTTACCTAATTCAACCCTATATTTTATGTAACACCTAAATTAGGATAATTTATGTCTATTTCTTCTTTATTGTCAATAAATAATTTTTCTATAAAACGATATTAGCATCTGCAAAACGAAACGAACTTGCTACTAAATGTTTGTTAATGAAGCTGCAGTTGAAGTCTTTACATAATTTTAATGGCAACACATTATTTTCAGTTCACAAGAGATAGCACATCCTGTTATTTTGCCCTCATTTTCTCAGTTGCACATTATACAGATGAGACCGCATCTTTTTCACAATTTCGGTTTCATCTGTATTTATGCTGGTGTAATGAGACATTGATACAGATAAATGGAACGTGCATAAATTGAACTTTCTGTTCCTGTGCATAAATGATATTTTTCTTACCTGAATTGTCACATCTTCGGCCGTTGTACTTATTATGAATATGCGAATAAAATATAGTAATAGAGTATGGATGTCAGCAATAGTCATCTCAAGCTTAAAATCATGAATAAGTATTTCGTAAGACAATATACACAAATATACTGACAAATTAGCAAGCACTAAAGTGATCATCAAAGAGAATGTACGTTGTATTAAATCTGCCAAATTAAAGAAATTAACGTATTGTTGGTAGATATGGTCGATAGATTTGCTGGAATCATCAGTTCTGAAAGTTAACATTTCCTTCAGTTCCGTGTTGAGGAATTCGAAACATTTAGCGCATAATTTAGCAGCAACAATGAAAAACGCAAACACAAACAGTTCGTGACCGTATAGAGAAATAATATAAAATACGTAGAAAAATATGTAGTAAGGGTTTAATGGATTATTCACAGCCGTGTACGTAATCCAGTAACTACACAGTAAAAAACTGCATAAACACTGGAAAATAATATACTTCAGCAGAAATGACCGTTTAACAATTCTTTGTGATAATATTTTATCTGCAGTTTTCAGCTCTGTCAGCAAACTGCAAAAAGTCTGTTCATTCAATAAGCTATAAGTGAAAACAGTAATTACAACCATCATGGGCACTAAAGTCCTTGCCAGTGATACAATCATGCTGACCTGACTAGAGTACTCACTTTTCATCCTCACTCTTATTCTCAGCACGAAACTCCACAGTATCGCAATTCTCATTAAAACCGTATAGAGAATCCTTATTGACTTTTTGCAGTAAATATTTCCGGTTTTGATATCTGGACTATTGAAGTTCCAGGTAATAAGCCCCAATGTTTTTCCTAGCAGAATTATAGGATAAAACATTTCGCCGCTAATTGATGTTTGGCTTTCAAAATGCGCAACTCGGGAGTCAATTAAGGCAAATGGTAAGATATTCACTCGGCGATGCATGACTTTTTTCATACACTGAAGGACAATCTATCAAAAATGCTTATTAATATTCCCTGCAAGAAAAGAGAAACCAAATTACTGTTTTCATTTTTGTACATTCAAAAAGAGTGAAACAAAAAGTCTGGTACCGTATGAATACTTTTCTTTATAGTGTGAAGAGATATTTGATTACTGGCTATATATATAAGTATTAAAAATGCTTAAGCAAATTAAAAACCATGGAAGTAACCTTTGAAAAACTTATTGTTCTAAAATAACAGAAACAAGAAATAGACATGTAAGCCATCATTATCACACAGTTCACACAGAATGTGAAAATATTCTCGACGTCCCAAAAATATGAACTTCTTTTACATTTAATAGTGTGATGCCAATGGCCTATGTTCCTTTTGCTTGTCTCTGTTCCTTTAGAGTATTACGTTTTTTTTAGAGGCATACAACCATATCTTATACGATTAGGCATTTTTTAATACTAATATCCTGTTATTTTTTTCTGGGAGATATATCAGGTTAAAAAAAATAGAATTCTGATCAATGAGGTAATAATCATATGGTATACTTACGACGAATGCTTCTGGAGATAAATCAGCAAAATGAAATCTGAGATAAAGGAGATAAATGAGACAGGAGGTTAACAAGCAAAATAAGATTTACATTAAATGAAATAAACGAGGTAAGTAGATTTGATATAAAGGAGATGAAGGAAATTTGCAAGAAAAGGTATAAACAAATTATGATTTTTAAGTAGAAAAACGAGATTTGACGTAAATGAGATAAACGAGATTAGAAAATTATAAGATTAACGGGAATGAGGACTAGGCTAAATACCTAATATTTATCTTGATACAAATACTAATATTAATTTTGATTCGAAGTTCTCTTCGGCAGATTGCCTCCAATAAAATTTTGTATCCGTATCTGCAGCTTTATTCATAGAAATTTTATTCAGGATTCTTGACTACACGGACCACTCAGTATTAAACTGTTCTTATTACTAACTCTATTATTACGTATTAGGGGCATTTATAGACAGTTGGGACGATTAATGCTATGCAAAAGGGGGCATAGCAAGCATATGCAAAACTAAACAATGAAAATTTACTGTTTAGTGTAGATTCGGGAAGCAAACGAACGATCATACCCGAAATTTGGTATAACAAGCATTTAAGTAGAGTAACTTTAAGGGAAAACTAAATACAGATGCAAACCTATTTACGTTGCCTTTTGGACTTATATGTCAGACTGCCTGAGCTGAGCGGGGAATCGAACCCAGGACCTTTGAAACCAAAGGCCAAGATCCTACCCCTGAGCCAGACTGACACGACATTTCTTGTGAGCCTTTGGCTTTCCCGTCTTTAAGGAAAAAGATATTGCCGTACGAGATTATAGAAAGAAGGATTTTAAACCTTTTGGTACTGTAATATTTTCTCTGTATTTCCCAGGGCAGACACTCAACTTAGAAGCTATACTCAATTCTATAAACAATGTACCATTATTCGGCCAGGACTGGATTGCATTTTTTTTTATATGGAGTGCAAGAAACTGTTCCAAGCTAACAAGTGTAAAATAACATAAAGTGTTAATACACTTGATCATGTTAGTGCTAGCACAATTTCTGCAGAAGATGACCTTGAAAGAAGGTTCCCAAAATTGTTTAACCCAGGTTTAGGTAAACTAAGGATGTTAAGGTACAAGTAATTAAAAAACCTGAATGTAAACCCAAGCATTGTAGACCTTTAGCTTTAAGAGAAAAAGTGTAGAAAGAAGTTGTAAGGCTAGAGGCAGGTGGTATTATTTCATTCATTGAGGTAGGTCAATGGGCTTCACCAGGCATGTAATTCTGGTCTATAAACCAAATGGACATCTATGAATTGTAGGAGACTACTCTGGAATTATATCCTGTCCTCAGAGGAAAAAGATTTTTTTTTCAAATTCAGCACACTGTAACAAGTTTTCAAAGTTAGATTTGACAGATGCTTTCGTACAAATTGAATTAGATGATGTTTCAACACCGATTTTAACAGTTTCTACAATTAAAGGGTTGTATGTCTGGAATCACCTGCCACTGGGATTTTCTGGCAGTTCTGGAATTTTCCAGAAGAGAATGGAAACAATTTTAAGAAATTGTAAGAAAACTACACCTTCTGTGGATAATATGTTAGTAGCCGGGGGAAACAGTGAACATGATGCTAATTTAACTGTTGTTCTTGGTAAAATTCAAAATAGTGGTCTCAGGCTGAGATGATATAAATGTAGTATTGGCAGTAATGAAGTAAATTATCTAGGATTTAAAAGCACTGGTCTGGGTATCATGAACCTTCTCAATACTTTAGAGGCAATTAAAGAGTGTCCTAGTCCTAGTAATTGGCAGAAACTATGTTCAGTTTTGGGTTTTGTAAATCAATATTACGAATTTGTGCCCAATATGGCTTCAATCGTTTTTTCCACTTAACAAACTGTTGATAAAACTGACATTGTGGTTGTGAAGCGATTTTTGAGAAAATAATTTTCAAAAGTCAAAAAAAGTAATTTTGATCATTAGACTGCTTGCTCATTACGACGAAACATTGCCACTGAAGTTAAGGTGCGATGGTTCGCAGTATGGGGTGGGAACTGATTTGTTGCACTTTTTTTTCTGAATGGGGGAAGAACGGCCGATAGCTTTTGCTTCGTGAACTTTCACTACAGCCAAATTGGGCTATGCTCAAATAGATCGTGAGGCCTTGAGCATTATCTTTGGTGCAAAAAGGTTTCACCAGTCTGTACGGTAGAAGTTTACTCATTGTACCGATAATCAATCTTCAACGTGGATTATCAACCCAAATAAGGCTGTACCAGTCAGAGCTGCTGAGAGAATACAAAAATGGGCTTTGTTCTTTAATGGCTGTGTGTATAATATCGAGCATATTTAGGGCTTTGAGAATTTTACAGCAGATGCGTTATCAAGGTACCTTTAACAAGTTGTAAGCTAACTAAAATCGAGAAAAACACTACACAGGTTATGAGTTTGAAACAAATAGATAATATTCCTTTGTTACCATGTCAACTAGAAAACTGCTAGAAAAGACCCCGTTTTTTAAAAAAAGTTTTGTTGTACACTAGATTGGGTTGGTCAGAAAAAGGTAAGGTCGACGTTGAGTTGAAAACATTTGAATGTATTAGAAATGAGCTAAGTGTTGAGCAAAACCATGTATTTTTTTTTTGGGAGGGGGAAGGGGGAGCTGACATATTGCAAATGCAAAACCTAACATATTGCAAATGCAAATCCTCAAAGAGTTGCATTTAGGGCATAGTGGAATTGTACGAATTAAAGCTTTGGCTCGCTCTCATGTTTGGTGGCCTAAGTTAGACCAAGATTTGGAAAATTCAGTAAAATCATGCGATAGATGCCAACAAGACCGAGAAGAAATATACAGGCACCTATGCCAGTGTAACCTTGGCCAATGCATGTTGAACATGTTGCACGCAGATTTTTATGGACCCATTGAGGGGAAAATGTATTTAGTTCTTATATGCGCATTCTCTAAATGGCCAGAAATTTATTGCATGAATTCAGCTATTTCAGAAAGCATGATAAAAGTAGTAGGTAAGGCCTACCACGGGTGCTCATGGCAGATAATGGTCCTCAATGGACGAGTTTTGAAATTTATACACTTATAAAGTACAGTAGTATCGAACACATTACTAGGGCACTGTATAACCCTGCTGCAAACGGTTTGATAAAGAATTTGGTTTGTAACTTTAAGAGGTCGCTAAAAGCCGAATTAAGTAGTGGTGCTACGTACAAACAAGAATTGGCAAGATTCCTGCTCACGTATTGCATGACACCACATACAACGACGGGAGAGAAATCATGTGTCCTCTTCAAAGGTAAAGTTCTAAGAACTGTGTTAGACCTATTAAAACCAAATTTGCGTGGAACTGTAGAAAAAAAGGCAGTTCTAACAAATAAAGCCTTACTTAAACAAAGCCAGAAAACCGATGTTTATACATGGAGCATCTGAAACAAAGCCAGAAAACCTACGTTTCTACATGGAGCATCTGGCCAAGAGACTTTCGTCCTCGTACTAGGCATAAGTGGCGAAAATTTACTGTTGTCGCAATTGAAATCACAAGAGTTACAAGATTGTGCCGTACGATTCTCCTGCAGAACGGTGGTGCAGCTACAACTGGTCACTCCAATGGCTGAGAGCAGCTGAGAGCAAACAGACATCACTCGAATCAGAGCTTGGGGTCTCTCCAAGTTCTAAGCAACGTGTTCCTTTCGAGCCAAAAAGCAGCTCTATCAATAATATTGATTCAAGTTCCTTTCTAGACGATGTTTGGGAGAGTATATTTCAGCTAAGATATCAGTAGCACCAGGGATCAATAGAAATTATGGCAATGAGTCAGGTTGGCCAAGTTCCGGATTCCACACCTCTACTGTTACAGGCACATCTGGTTCGACTGGAATGGGCACTCAACATCAATTACCTGTGATGGGTGCTACTGCACCTGTCATTGGTAAAATATGTCGTATTCCTGTGGTGAGAGTGCAATCATGTTCTCCTCCTGTAGTGGAAAGGCCAGCAAATAAATGAAAAAGGCCACAAGACTGAGATGTTGCCTCCACATCTCAGTCCGCCACATTTGGAACGTAGATTCAAAAAAGTAAAAAGGCTGTACTTTTCTACCTGTAAAGAGGCTGACCACGAAGTTGATTTTTTTTGTCTGTTAGGAGCATGGCAGTGGTAACAAGAATGTACTCGAGCGTAACGAGATGACGCGTAATAAGCGAGCGAAACGAGCGATTCCGCTAATTCGTTGTAACAAGCGATGCTAAATAGGAATAACGGAGGTGGCCATAATTGAAAACACTTAAGCTCTTCACTGTTGCACTGATTAAATACAATTAAAATAGAAATAAAATAATCTGAAAAGTTACCTGATTTGTAAGTTATCAACTTCACTGGTGAGGGAAAAGTTTTTCAACAGTGCCCACATTGTGTTTGACCCATAAGTGATGTAAAAAATTAAAGATCCTCTTCCCAAATCATCAAACACCAAACAGTACGAAAGCAGCTAACTGAATGGAAAACAAGAATGCCCCAACAGTAATATCCCAACTGTTCTCATGCTGGTAAACTGCTGCATTATATGTTGTTGTTGTGCGCAGGGTTTCTACGCAACAAAAATTTATTGCTGGACATTTCCTTGATCGAAAATGCATCCGGTATTTTGTTACCGTTAGACATTTCCTGCATTGAAGTTTTAATGTGCAACATCAGTTTTGCTGCAATTTCCTTTCTTTTATCTTCTGTTAATGAGGTTTCTACAGGTATTCAATTCTTCTATTTTATAAGAGGCTTTGCAAAAACTAGGTCGTTACTTGTAGACTGTTTAACCATATTGTATACGCAAAAAGAGGATTTGAAGCAACTGTTAAAACTAGTACTATGGTTGTTGCCTTCTTAGAGGGCCGCAGATTTCCTAGGGTCGTTTTAAGTATTATTTAACCATCTGATTGGCGAATAGCCCCTTCAAACAACTTCTCCTAAAAAAATTTTTAGGAGAAGTTGTTTGAAGGGGGTTTTTGTCGTTGAGTTTCCGCGGTATAAACGGTGATGGGGTATTTCGGAATCGAGTTACAATCGATAAGCACGAGAACAGAACCCTTCACCAAACAAACAATAACAATGCTGTCTTTGGGTAAACATTGTTGAACGCACAGTCGTCTTGTTAAGCTTCTGAATTACAGAATGTCAGCACGATTTGTTGTTTGTTGCAGCCTCGACTCGAACAATTTGTGGTTGGTATAAGCAGGATAACCAACGGCGTCGAGTTAGTTCCGGCAACCACTCGTTGATTGTTGCCAGAACTCACTCGACGCCGTTGGTTATCCTATGCATGAGTACCAGAAAATCGCCCAATAGAATGCAGAAAGGCTCAAACCTGGAAGATGCTCTGATTCTCTTCAAAGATAAACTGCTTAGATTCAAAACTAACTTCGAAACACTTGTAATTTTGCACACCAGCCTGCTGTTCATATCCATATCATGCGTGAAAATAAATCCTTTAAAGAATCTGTCCCTGGAACCAAAATTCTTGGATTAGGCGAGTTCAACCCTCCCGTCCGCCCTCCCCAACCACCCACGATTAATATGCCCATATTTCAACTTCCACCTTCGCATATTGTATTTGTCGGTGGTATAAATGATAGTGCTTTTCACTTTCAGCCTCACTTCGAACCAGCATTTGTACGTGAGAGGTCGAGGTTTTGTTTTTGTTACCTGTTCTGGGCAGGCTGCTAATCATTCAGCTTTAGGTTTTAAATTTAAATTTTCATACTTTTTAATTTTGTGGTTTTTTTTCTTCAGTTTTTAGAGCGCTTGACAACAAGATGAACAGAATTCCGAAACGTTGTGCGACCATTGTGTTTATGCTTTTTAAATCCTCCTTTGCATTCAGCTAAGATATTTAGCTGATGATAGTCGACCAACCTCACCCAGAATCACATAGCTACAGAACTATTCCAGAAAAATTAGACTTACATTTTAGTCCGATGTTGCATTGCTTATCAGAAATGTTATCTCTCGTTCTTCAATATTTCCAAAATGCTGTATGCAGAACATTGTATACAGAAACCACTCTGCTGCTAGTGTTAAGTGGATTGCCACTTTGGTGTTCAACTTAAGTGCATATCCGCCATAACTGGATACCACCAAACTGCCCAGTGCCCATAGCTAAATGCAATCTAGCGATCAATATCCATTTCTCGCCATTAATGAATGAATAACCCTTTGATTGTAAGAAATCTGCGAAATTTGGTGGTTTCAAACACATTATGAATCGCTATGAATGGATAATGTATTTTTTGGCATTAGTAAAATATAAGGCCAGTTAGCTTGGATTTGACGTAAATCAGATCAATATATGTCCATACAAACACCTCATCCACAATCTTTTTTGTTTAATTTTTCAGTATATTTCAGTCAAGTTTTCTCCTGTCTGTTCATCACCATACTGATGACAAATTCGAATAGTTTTTATTTACCATCTTTCCAAGCTGTTGCTTCGTCAGCAACAACACTACGCAGACAGACACCAATCAATAGAGCAGCGTCATATGACGTCATATTGGCTACAAGAGAGATAGCTGCAAGGGGCACTAGATTAAAATGAAGGGTTAACCAACGGTACTTCTAGTCAATGCAGTGCTTTGAGAGCGGATTTCATAGGCTTAAAAAACGTTGTTTTCTCCAATCCCTTATGCTGCGAGGTTGTAATCGGAAAATAAAGATTCCACTTGCTTAAAAATGTCAGCAATTGCCAACAAATCGACAAAAATCGCGCATTATAGGCCTAAGAAATCCACTCTTAACAGCATTGTCTTCAGTAAAACGCCCTTCTTATCCCCCTCCAATGAACCTTGCAGCTATCCCAGTTACTGGCTCCAGCATAGAGTTATATACAAGAATATAACGTTGTGTCACTGCCCTATAGCTTACCCACCATATTTGAAAGTAAATCTGGTAATAAAATAAATCAAAGCAACAGGAAGGTTTCACGTATAGACTGAGCACTATAGCATTGCTGCTTGAAATAAAGGAAAGCACAGCTTTACTGTTTTGATGCTTGTTTCTGTTTTGTCATTCACAGGATACCACGACTTTTATCATACAACATAGTTCTTCCATGCTCATTATTAACATGTACACGAGCACTGAACCTTGCTCACTTTGCTCGCTCATTCAGCACAATCCTTTAGTTGGTAGTAGGTCTGTCTGCTGCGCTCTTCCAGTGCATTTTG
This sequence comes from Lithobius niger, assembly GCA_023313725.1. Taxonomy (NCBI): domain Eukaryota; kingdom Metazoa; phylum Arthropoda; class Chilopoda; order Lithobiomorpha; family Lithobiidae; genus Lithobius; species Lithobius niger. The sequence continues at coordinate 26,155 of JAHWFP010127646.1, forward strand.
CCTTATTCGTAGATAAGGGATAGCAAGTCAAATGGGCAATGGATGTCTTAGATTTAACATCGGAGCCTTCAGTTAAACCACAGAAACTAATTCATACAATAATAATGTTTGCTCTTCTAGTTTCCACAAAAAAAAAGAGCTAGAATTATTGAATTTAAATATATTACCCAAGGCATGATAAGCCTCACAACTAACCTGCTTACACAAAATGCAAAACTGTTTTGACCGACCACATGACTTGGTCTAAGCTTCTCGATGGCTCACTTGACAGTTGCTGGCGTAAAGTTAACCAAGGTACTACCTGCCAATAATTTTATTGCTGGAAATATTTCAATTACATGTAAAGCAGCTGTGAAAAAAATATGGACGGAATCCGATGCGCTGCTCACTCAGCAGAGGCAATTTTGCGCTGGTTTTTGTCCAAGTTGTCACTGTTTTC
>JAHWFP010127650.1:20195-31053 GCA_023313725.1 Lithobius niger
TATTTACATTGGATGGAGTTGCAACAATTCTGGGCCGATTTTCGTTCGATTTTTAGCACTGGTAAACGGTCTTTGCTCCTTACAAGAGCAAATAATCGTTTGGTTATTAGTTTCTTGTTCCAATTATTGCCTTTCAAGTTCCGTGGCTCTTCGTTTCCTAGTACTCTCGAGTCGTTAAACTGGATCACAACATATGTACAGACACTAAGTAAACAGCGTAAAATATCCCCCCCCCACAAAAAAAATTTGGCAAACCAAACAGCTTGAGACTGAACGAACCCTCTTTCCATCGGTGCTTTCAAGAACACTTGCACTAAAACCAATGAGATTCTAAAAAAAAAACCAAAAAAATTCAAGTTACTGTGATTGATTGTAGGCACCGATATTGCTGCATTCTGTTGGCTTACAATATACCAATTGTCTTACGCAACCAGCTCACTTAATCAGGCCTTTGGGATAACAATTTCACGGGATAACAGTTTCACGAAACACACACTAACTACTAAATAATAATAATAATTATACGTTGTCATGGTGATGAGCAGTGGCATAGCTCAGCCTACCTGCGTTTCAGCTAACTGCAGCAGGTCTTAAAAGTTCGGGCGAAAAAGTCCGGGTAAGGAGAGGGTCTACCGGGTGCGTATCAGTCAGTAGCTTGACAAATTTAGGGATCGGCCGTTATGAGTCTTTACCGATCTAATCAGATACTGATGTCGATACCGATATTAAAGAAACAACTAAATTTTTTAATTCTGTACAAAGGCAACTTTAATTTCTGGTTTTGCATGGGTGCCAACTGCTGAGATTATTCTAAAAAAAAACAAAGGGACAAATCCTACAGAATCTTTTCTGGCCACATATCCATTCGCTGAAAAAAAAAAGTTATAATTACGACGTTCGATGAAAACGCGCTTTTTAATATTCCTGTCACTCGAGCTACGTATCAATACACAAAGTTATAAGGCTAAAACTGTTACATTACATAACGGGTTCAACACCTTTTTGTACTATACTTTATTCCAGTAAAATATACTTTCTAGTTAAAGTTCAAATTTTTCAAGTTTCTGCGCAGGAATATGAGCATTTAACTCTCTCATTCCTACTTGTAATACCCCGTTCACACTACGACCCCTTTAAAAAAAATTATTTTCTTTGAGCCTTATGCTATGTCTAAGCCTTTTTTGAAACCGGTTAAAGTGGTCCGATCACGTTAAAAATTGGGCTTAGACGCAATTATACCTCACCTCTCGAGATCGAGGAATCGTCGATGGAGACCCATATCGAAGTTTGAAGATCGCCCTCTGGCTAAGGGTAAACTAGGCTTAGACACAAATTATCTCAAACCCGCTCCAAATTGTAAGTTTAACTTTAGCTAGTTGTCGAAATCAGTCTTAGACAAGGCATTATACAGGCTCAATTTTGAACAGTACCAGAATTTTTGAGAAGAAGAAATATCTGGTAAAGGGAGAGGCCAAACCGGGAAACCAGAATTTTTGAGTAGAAGAAATATCTGGTAAAGGGAGGGGCCTACCCAAGGATTTAAACTGGGAAACCTCTGATCATTGTAGCGGCGAAAGATTGTCCACAATTGGCCAGAATAAGTTCCCATGGCAGCTGAAGAAGCATGGTAGCCTCTCACACTACCCTAGTCCTGGCAGCAACTTTGCCAGGCCCCTTTCTACGGATTCAACCAAATCCGCAAGCCTCCAGCAACCAGGATGAGGTCTCCCATCGCTCAGCCACAATGACCAACACTCGTTTAGCGGCCTACACTCGTTTGAGCAACGTAGACTGCACATTGTCGTTTTCACTAAACGCGTTTCAAACGCGTTTGGTTTACCAAATTAGTTTGAGGTCTGGCGTCACACCGTGTTTTCGAGTTTTCCCGCTCGCGCTAAGCCTCAATAATACCCAGACTTCGTTGTGCCAAACCCGGTGAGGTGTGATCGCTTCTTTTGGGAACTCGTTTGGCTGAAAGAGTTTAACGTTAAACGAGTTTAAGGATGGTAGTGATCAACGGGGTAAATTACGGCTTTGGTAAATTCGCCTTCTAAATTATGGCCTCGTTCACAAGGCCAAGATATAAAAATAATGAATAACATAGCACTATACTACTACAGTTATTCATCACAGCTGTAGTGGGTGGGTGTGGCAGTCGTGGGGAAGTGTGGCAGTAGCGCTGTTATTCATAATTTTTCACGCAATTTGTCGAAAATGAAAACAAAGTGTTTTATGAACTTCGCGAGGCTTCACTGTTTGTCACAGGCAGTCTGTTTATACATTTTCCTGACCTGCAAATTCAACGAGGAGTGTAAAAACACGGTTTGTTGTTATTTATTATTCATATACATGAGCAATTCGTCGTATTTTCTCTGTAACCGAACAAACTAATATACGAAACTAAAGGAACCCACTTCAGGGATCGCCAATACGGCAAACCCATCATTTCTTTTGCGGTCCTTGACATCTATGGTTCGATTCTTGGCCTCACTAAAATAGTGAATTTCTCGCCTCAGCAGCCAAACACTTGCTTTTTTGGCGGGGCCCCTGAAAACGACTCCTTCACTTTCATTATTTAAAGCGTTCTTTGTTTCTCCCCATCCCGTACAACCCTTTCCCAAGCACCCTCAAATCGCGTCTGGGTGCCACAACGATCCTCTAAGAAGAAGAAGAGACAACGAGGTCTCTGACATTGACCGTGGTCCACTTGTAACGAACTTTGGAGTGTTGATGTTTCAACCATCATTGGCGGGTGTTAGTTGTCCTTTCTTGGGCCCGTCTTGGCGTTCGTCCATCTTCTCTGGGTTTCTCAAGGCTTTGGGCGTCGCAAAGACGGCCATTCAAGCAAGCTGCTGTTGCCGGAAGTTTCGCCTCAAGTCCTCCCTTCCATCTCCAGGCAACTCAAATTCCTCTTTGTGTAAGAGCTGTCAGTCTTAAGTCTGTCTGTAGCTTGACGCCAGAGTTTTTCAGTCTTTTGTGGCCAAGTTGGAATGCGATGGCCGTGGCATTGAGCCAACGTTATGTTAGCATCGAAACCGAAGAGAGAGGCTGGTGCGGCTGGTTTTTGATGCGAGCCTCCAGAGATGACGCTGGAGATCTGACAAACAGGAGAGGACTGGTTGGAATAGTTTATTTAAGAAGGCGTGCGTGGGAATGTTGCCAATACAGCATGTTGGCGCATTCGGTTTTTACACAGTGGTCTATTTGGCCCGAAAGGTGCAAAAGGTGGTACTCTTTTTAGCACTGTTAAAGGGGAATTACATCCATTTTGACATGCATGCTTTACTTTTGGATCACTTACACGATAACTAAACACAAGAACTGCGGTAAGAATACGTTAGGTACGTCCGATACAACAATTTAATTGCTGCATCACCAAAACACGATACGGAAACCGCCATTGTTTTTCTGGAACGCGCAGAAATTAATGCCGACAGATGTCACTTTTCGATTTCGACTCGCAGCCGATTGAGATAGCTCTATTGGCTGTGAGAGCTTAAGCCTCTGACGGCCTTAGCTGGCCAACAGTAACATGTAGTGGCCAGCTAAGGCCGTCATATGCTCGAGCTCTCACAGCCAATAGAGCTATCTCAACCGGCGGCGAGTCGAAATCGAAAAGTGACATCAGTCGGCATTAATTTCTGCCCGTTCCAGCAAAACAATGGCGGTCTCCATGTCGTGTTTTGGTGATGCAATAATTAAATTGTTGTATCGGACGTATATACGTATACGTATTCTTACCGCAATTCTTGTGTTTAGTTATTGTGTAAATGATCCAAAAGTAAAGCATGCATGTCAAAATGGATGTATTTGCCCTTTAAAGGAACCATCAGAAATAATTTGGGGGTTCCAAACGCAAGTTTGGTACGATGCGTATATTAACTTAAAGGAGGGTTGCCACCAAATGAAAGTCTGTAGCATCTAGCGCCTTCGAAATTCTATCTAGCGAGCAAGGAAAGGTACGCAGAAAACAATATCTTTTAACACAACAAACAATCACTCGTGCCTCCTGAATGACTGAGTAAAAATTTGGTACGTCCTTGTAAACCTGGGAAAAAGCCGTAAATGTTAACGATATTACTGTCACTAGATGGCGCCCACTGTACTTTCTTTATATTCTACCGTGGCGCCATCTATTGTGTGTGCGGCGCATCTTGAGTCCTGCGAGCATTTTATGAGCTGCCACGTCTTCCTGGAGGGGGCGGCTTTAATCGACGGCCGCCATTGTTTTTGCAAGCATCTTGGATATCAACAAGGCACACTGCTACTAAAAACGTACAATCGACTATCTGTGTTCGTTCTGCGGAGAACTCACGATAGGCCGCGGACACTATAGTGACAGTAATACCGGTAACCTTAACAGTTTGCTTTTAGGTGCGCGAGGACGTACCAAATTTTTACTCAATAATTAAGGACACACGTGGCTATAGTTTGTTGTGTTAAAAGATATTTCTTTGTGCATTCCTTTACTTGCTGCGACCAAACACAGAGAGAACTAGACAGTGCTAGATGCTGCAAGATTTCGTTTGGTGCCAACTCGCCTTTAAGTAGAAATTAATAAAGTTTAGTAGTTGCGAACACTGAGTGGAAACTTTGCCTCGTTTAACTAAAATTAAAAAAAAATTGTTGAGTTTAAGAGTACTGGAACATTTTCTGTGCTGCGAGCGTAGTTGCAGTTTTGTAGCGTGCAGGGCGACAGCTGCTTTGTAGACACTTACACTAACGTCAAACAGGACAGAAAACCAAGTAGTGGTAAACAATAAACAAATGCAGATTAAACCTATTTCAGTTTCCTTTTGGAATTACATGTCAGACGGCCTGGAGTGGGAATTGAACCCTCGACCTTTGAGATATAAACCCTACCACTATAAACGATATGTCAATGTCTGTCATGAGCTTAGACGTAGGGCTTTTGCCCTTGGTCGCGAAGACCATCCTTTTAAGTCCAAAAGTCAAAGGAAATGGCTGCAGTCTATTCTCTTTACCAGCCAGTAAGTAAACATACTAACTACCTTCGCTCCATCAGCAATCTTGGCAATCTTCTGTAATCTTTTTTATCGTAATATTCTTTGTATATACTGAATGAGTAGAAGAAATTACAGCCAACACGGCGACGAAACTGAGGGAAGTTTCCAGATAGACTGCAACCTGTAACTGTGAGCCTATGTGATCCTCTGGAGAGCTATACTAAACTTATGAAACTATCAGGCATATTCCAGAAATCCACTCAAGTGTGAGTTGGGCTAAATGTGTGTGTAAGGGTCAAAAGGAATCTACAGAAATATCCTCAGATGCAAGGACACTCACATTCGCTTTAGTTGCTGTACTAAAATTGTTGACCCTTACCTTAGATTTTTTGTACTCACATTTGCCCTCTCACACTCACACTTGAGTGGATTTCTGGAATACGGCTGTATGTCAGTGGAGTATTCGAATCCGTATTGTACTTAAACTACACTCCAGGATGGGGGGGGGGGGAGTCAAGAGGCAACTAGGAGGAAAAGGCATCAGTATTCATATGACTGGAACATTGGCCAAATATGTCTGTAAATGGTATTAAACCATTCATTTAAATGAAGTGACAGGCATTGTTTTAGGTATACCTTTAAAGTAATTTTGATTAATTTCCCTGTTATCTTTTTTATGTCTATATAATGTTGATAGGACAGTCAAAATCTCCGAAACCCCTTGTATACTCTTACTGAATTATGAATTCAGTAAATCCACGAAGAATGCATGTGCAAAATTTACAATAAATCGGTCACTACGTTCAAACGGTATCATGAATACAGACCGAACGAAAACAGACAAACAAACATATACCAGTGACATATTCGTCACTTGCAAACGTCGAAAATGAACTAATTACTTTGCTACGTTGGTACACGACACGGCAAACAATTACGTCAAAATCGTGTGGTATTCGAGGTTCTTATCCACCTTCACCAATGTCGGCCACTGCTCGCCATTTGGGAATGAAAATAAACAGTTGACGATTTGAATATAACTATACAGGGTGGGGCAGAAAGGAAGGGCCACCCTTGGCATTCAAAGAAGGTTAATGTTAGGATAATGAAACTTTGCATGGTATGTAGGCGAACGGGGGGGCCAACTAACCATGTGTCGATCACTGACCTTGACGCATATTTTCAAGGTCATCGTGATGCTAACTTTTTAACCATGCTTCGTAGAACTCCAGTGTAAATTACAAACTTGTAGACATTGGCAAAGCATGGCCATTGCAAAAAACGGAACGAAATCCGGTACGCTAGTTTAGGAGTTAAGGAAATTGTAAGAATCATTCTGTTGTGCTGACCGAGTGTAAAATAAAGTCCAGTAGTCCTCAAAGTACATGAATGGAAACAAACAACAACTGACACACTGATGACTCGACACTAGCTCAACACAATCTGCTACATTACACGAATAAACAGAATGGTGCTGCAAACTACAGCATCTTATGCAAGTTGGCATAGTTTAGTCACCGTGGTCGTTTAGAAAAAGAAACTAAGGTTATTCCTCCGTCAGGTTAACATTTCTGATTTTGTTTCAGAGCTGATCACGGTTAATGAATTATGCCAATTTGCGTATGCTGCCTACACTATTACCTACCAATACAATGCGAGGTGCAAAAGACCCTGACAGAACTGTTTGGAAGGAAAGCTACTCAGCCAGCACAACAGAATGATGCTTGTAATTTCCGTAACTCCTAAACTGGCGTACCGAATTTCGTTCCGTTTTTTGTATTGGCCATGCCTTGACACTGTCTACAAGTTTCGAATTTACAGTGGGGTCTACGAAGCATAGTTAAAAAGTTAGCATCACGATGACCTTGAAAATATGCGTCAAGGTCAGTAATCGAATCACGGTTAGTTGGCCCCCCGTTCGCCTATATACCATGCCAATTTTCATTATCCTAACATTAACCATCTTTGATTGCCAAGGGTGGCCCTTCCTTTCTGCCCCACCCTGTATAGAGGCTAACACCGAAATAAAAATAGCTTTAAAAAAAATGGATTAAGTCAATGTAGACCAAAAAGATGTGATAGCTATCCCAAAACAAAACTTGTTAAGGATTCCCGCCAATCTTTTCGGCCGAGTGAAGTCGTGATATCAAACGCCAAGTTCTTTCGCCAAGCTAACCCCACAGACTAAAACTTTGAACCTCAAATAAAATAACTGAAAATTGCAATTTTCACATATTTAATTTAACCTCCGAACTGTTACTCGGTGGGATTACCTTAACGAAAAAGCTTGGCGCTTGTTATCACGATTTCACACGGCCGAAAAGCTTGGTGGGAATCTTTAACAAATTTTGCTTTGGGGTAAGATACACATAAACGGTTGTGGTATGCTCAGCTTTACGAAAGTTACACAAGTGTTTCTGCAATAATACTGAGATTAAACAAAAATTATATAGCATCGTAAATACTTAAAACATAAAAGCCACGCTTCGTGCAAGATGTCTCGGCTATATCGTGAGTACAAATTAAGAAATGGCGAGTGCTTTGTACAATCAATAGGCTAAGAGCGGCGACTGCAGCTGGGTTGACATTCGAGAGAGTTGGCACTATCTGACGAGCCAGGACAGGATGAGAAACACCTTTGTCCTGCTTCGCTCCGCGCGTCACTAAATGGGGAGGTTTTGGTGGGGAGGTTCTGGGAAAGGAGAGACAGCTTGTTTGCCTTTTAAAATAGTTTTTTTTTCTAAGGAAAAATAAACAGTAGAAATAAATGTATTCAAAAATAAACAAGCGGCAGCAGCGACTACCTAGTCACAACCGGTCTTCTGTGCACTTCCGCTACTTTCGAAAATGTTGAGGTGACACCTCTATCGTGCACTGCAACAGCGATGTCTATTATGTAATCTAAATCGTAACCATCAGAATTGCCGGTTAAAAATGTGTTACCTTTTAGACCTGGTTTTAGATTTTATGCATAATTATCAGCTTTTAGGCCAAATTTTTACCTGCCGTTCTAATTTCGTAGGTAGCAACTGACGGAGAATTTGGTTCGAGAGTAGGCCTATTCATCCATGCAACACGGTGTCGAAACTATTTTAAATGAAACTAATGTGTGTCGTTAACGATTTCCTTTTGTTTTTACGGTTGCGTGTGTTCCTGTAGGGGTTAAATGCGACGATCACGTGTTATTATTTCATTCGAGTTGCGTCGAGAGAGCCTATTCGCTATAAGGAAGCAACGATGTCTTAATATGCCGTGTTTTAAACTAATTTTTGAACGCTGAATTCATTGGTGAAAACCGTTTGTCTCTACCTCGTACCGTTCGAAGTTGAAAAAAAGCGACGGACAGACGGACGGACCAAGTCGTTGCAATAGTCTTTACAGACGTTTAGTTATAGGCTACAGAAGAATAACAAGCGGCTATACAGCGATTATACCTGGTCGTGTTGGGCGGTACCAGAAATATTTCGGCCGGTGCCGGTACCAAGCTTAGTACCCCGGTACTTGGTTTTCTCCGGTAATACTTATGGCAGAGGCAGAATCTGGTATTGTAGTGCGGTGGTGCCAACACCCAATTTTTAAATAATAACAACAAATTTTTATTGAAAAATGTGTTTTTCAATAAAAATGTGTTGTTCCTATAATTTGTAGGTAGCATGCTATCCAAGTGGAAATCTTCTTACATTATAAACCAAAGTCTCATAGCAGAAATGAAGCAACCGCAACGACCCCCGGAAGGGGAACAATGAAGACGTGCGAGTGTGTCAATTCTTTGGCTTGAAGTTGAAACTGGGACGTTGTTGCCCTGAAAAGAAGTTGAAATTGGTACATTGTTGCCTCGATTAACAATTTTTGCTCTGCGCGGTCATCGCAAAGGCATGTCTTAAATGACGTCATGTACGAAGGACAGTTATTTTTCGCACGCTACTGGGCGTGGAGAGGGGCCTGAACGGGGAATGCCCATGGGTGGGGCAGTTATTATGTTAGAGACACTATTTGATTACGACATTGCTTTGCGGAGGGAGACGATTGACGGAAAGCCAGCACCGAGCAAATACTGGAAAACAACAACGGGTCAAACAAATCCCGGGGCGAAGCCGGGTACGATGCTAGTACATTATAAACCAAAGTATCATAGCAGAAATGAAGCAACCGCAACGACCCCCGGAAGGGGAACATTGAAAAAAAAGTGCGACTGCGTCAATTCTTTGGCTTGAAGTTGAAACTGGGACGTTGTTGCCCTGAAAAGAAGTTGAAATTGGCACATTGTTGCCTGGACTAACAATTTGCTCTGCGCGGTCATCGCAAAGGCATGTCTTAAATGACGTCATGTACTAAGGACGGTTATTTTTCGCACCCTACTGGAAGTGGGGAGGGGCCTGAACGGGAATGCCCGTTGGTGGGGCAGTGCTTTGCGGAGCGAGAGGATTGACGGAAGGAGGGAGTGTTACACAAAGAAAATTGACTGTTACAGTGAACGATCAGGCAGCACCGAGCAATACTGGGAAACAACCACGGGTCAAACAAATCCGCGGGCGAAGCCGGGAACGATGCTAGTTGCAAATATAAACAAATGCTGGTTGTAGCTTCAAAGTTATGGAAATTAGGTTCCACTTTTGTGCATTGTTTAGAATTCCAATTTTACCATTGTTGATTTTTATTGATTGTTGCACTGCTTTCAGCCCTACAACAAAAGGACTATATGAACATTTTTTACAATTTTAGCGCCTTTTTCATATTAAAACAATACCGGTATTTTAACAATGCATGGCATATAATCTAAAAGCAGTAACCTTCAGAACTGTCTGTTAAAATGTGTCAGTTTTTAAGTTTATTTTACATTTCAGGCGTAATTGTCAGCTTTTAGGCCTAAATTTTACCTATAACTTTTAATTTCGTAAGGAGCAGCTAACGGAGATTTGGATTGTATACTAAGGCTATTCATATTTTGCAACACGGTATGCCTCCGGGCACACAGTTACAGTGTTACAATGTAATGTGCAACGTAACCAAAATAGATCAGGCGGTAGTAGGAAAGTGACGGGAGAGACACTGTTGATGAAGCCAGCAGCGAATCGTAGCAACTTGACGTTGCCGTGGTAATGTGATTTTAGGCCTAGTTTTCATTTTTAGGCCTAATTTTTTTAATTGCAGTTTTAATTTCGTATGTAGCAGATAGGCCTAATGAAGAATTTGGTTCACGTAAACCTATTCTATTAATTCATGCAACAATGCGACGAGACTATTTTTAACGAAGCTAAAATGCCTTTGTTTTTACGACTGCGTGTTATCCTTAGGAATTCAATTCGACAATGAAACGTTATCATTTAATTTAGTTACGTCGAAGAAGTCTATCAACTATATAAGGAAGTAACGATGTTTTAATTTGCCATGGTTATTTAACAAACTTTTGACACTGAATCTAACGTTTGCAATAGTCTTCTCAGACGGTACGGCTGTACAGAAAACTAAAATGGAGAACGAACGAACTTAAGCGCATTAAAGGGCAATTAGTTACATCCATGTTTTACTTTTGGATCACTTACACAAGAATTGCGGTAGGAATACGTTACGTACGTCTGATACAACAATTTACTGCATCACCAAAACACGATACGGAGACCGCCGTTGTTTTGCTAACGCGCAGAAATTAATGCTGACAGATGGTGCTCATCGATTTCGACTCGCAGCCGATTGAGATAGCTCTGTTGGCTGTGAGTAGCTCTAGTGTCTGACGGCCTTAGCTGGCCGACTACTGTCGATTTGAGCTAATGCAGTCAGACACTTGCGCTATTCACAGCCAACACATCTATCTCAATTGGCTGCGAGTCGAAACCGATAAGCTCCATCTGTCGGCATTAATTTCTGCGCGTTCCAGCAAAACAATGGCGGCC
>JAHWFP010127651.1:0-21366 GCA_023313725.1 Lithobius niger
GCCTTGGTTTTTATTAAAACATTTTAATAACCTTTAAAAGAAACCAATTAGTTACTATTTGCAATTAATGCAGCCTTGCTGATTAGTTAAGGTTAGATTATACGCTACTTATTTGTACAGGGTCTAACGCAATATATCTAATACTGGTAACACCAGAATGGAACTGTGATGGCTTCCTACGGACAGCTATGCTTGAACGGGACTTCTGCCTCTTGCCACACACATCCTTCAGTAAGATTTGTAAAACATTGTTCATGATGGAACTTTTTCTTGTACCTTCATTCTGGTGCATTGACAATGAGAGGATCTCCCATTGCTCGTTTTTTGAGAAAGTAATACAGAATTCCTGCCTGTGCCATCACGTCGATCGTCTCGGCAGCGAGAAGGTCAGAAGGACTCGAGGTGTCCGTCTTTGTTCCAGGCCGTAGCAACGTTGGTCCAAATACCGTTGCTAAATTGTGTAACGACATCTTGTTGTGATGTTCTTGTTCGTTGATTCTAAAAAAAAAAGATTAAATGTTTGTTTCTACAGTTTGTAGTAATGAGGATATTGGTTAAAAAATCTGGCCCGTAAAAGAAATAGGGATCCAATATAGGGTTGTAAGGCGCAAACAACAATCCAAGAAACGCATGCCAAACTTAAATTTTTTATGAAATCAAACCACACAAGACCCATGCCGTTACCTTCCAAACTCGCACAATCCAACACATATAGATCAACAAATAGTGGAAACGTGGTATTTAGTAGGTCAAACCTTCTTAAACTATAATCGCAACTCGAGACAAATGCAACGGAGAATACTAATGAGGGGAAGTAACCTCCCACCTCTACGTGACTGATGGATATACAACGTGGAACGTATTTGATTTCCATTGTGTTTTGAGCGCGCACCAGGTTAAGAGCTTGCCAATTAACTTCGGGAGAATCTACCAATCGCGTCGAAAGGTGAAGTAACTTCAGCTCAATGCACGTTTTATAATAAAAGATTTAAAAACAGCGAAGAGAAACGTTTAGCGTGCAATAAACGTGTAGAAGTTGTTCTTTTGAATGTTTAAAACACTGTTGAGTTTGCTGCTAATTTCGAGCTGGTTAAAATGGCAACTTGAAAGGTCAGAATGGTGAAAATATGAACTACAATTCACATAAGATTCATAAAAGGTCCAAAGATGCGCATATGTACAAAAATGCTGCTTCCGATGTTATGATGTTGAAAACGCCTCAGCCAATATCAGAATCTGATATCTAGTAGTTCAATGTTTAAGAAAATAAAGTGAGAATATAGTACATTCCTAGAATTCAAAACTGATTATGATTTTACATATACCAAACATTCTACAGGCCTCAAATTTCACATATACCAACCATTTCTACAGGCTTCAAATTTGTCAGCACATCACTCACAAATGATGTAGTAGAGCATTTCAGTAGTGTAAAACAGATGCTCCAATGTAGCCAAAAAAGTAAGGCCAATTTCCAATCTAAACATCGGTACATCTTTAGTTTTTAGTCGAAAAATAGTGACTTAACAACTCGGCTTAAGCAAAACCATGAATAATGGTACTACACAACAGGCTGATATTTTGGTTTTGCATCTCACAAACCAATCTTGGAGTGTAAATTTATTCTAGGTTCAAAAGTTGGAAAATGGAAGGCAGCTTCATTCACGCATTGTGGCAGAACTCGTCGTTCTCTTCGTTGCTGAAGAGGGAATTTTCGAGTTAAAGGTTCTGGATCAAGTTTCCCTCGTTCCTGACTCAGTCGTTGTAAAGTCTGTCCCCATTCATGGTCAAGTGGGGAGCAGACTATGCCACCACGTTGAAGCTTGGCACAAAATCACCTCCGACCCCTTTCTGCTGTCAGTGGTAAGCAGGGGCTACGTTCCCCTGTTTATGTCATTCATGAAACTTGCTCCCTTTCCCTGGAATGGCTTCCCCTGGAATGGTCAAGTCAACACAAAGCTTTTGCAAAAAGAGTGCGATTCGTCCCTCTCCCGTGGTCACTCCAGGGTTTTACAGCCGACAAGGGTCATTCCGAAAAGGAATTGTGGGCACACTGTTGATTTTCAACCTTCAGAAGGTTAACGTCCACTTAGAGAAGTTTCATTTCAAGATGAAAACTTTGTCTTCAAACCGGGAGGCTATGCAGCCAGGCAAATTCATGATTCCGGTAGACCTGAAAAATGCCTATCTCCACATGCCATTCCACCCACCATTTTGTATCACTTCGACATGCGTCCGTTCGTCTTAAGCATCTCCAGGTCTTCACGTCAGTTCTTCGCCCAAATTTTCCTACATCCCTAACATTTTTGATATTATTTCGACGTTACTGCCTTGGTGAGTGCACTGCACACATTTGTTTTGGCGATAGATATGACAATTTGCTCTTTCTAAAAAGTATGGGGTTAACCGCGGTAAAAGCCCATGGGGATTACAGTGTAGTTCCGTGGTTGCTTGCGACCCAATTGTGTTTGGGGTGGGGGAGGGGGGGGGGACTAACAACACAGCCAATCAATCGACCTTATCGTGTGGTTACTTGCAGGTTTACTGCTTTTACTGAACAACTTTTCAGAGCTTTAAGCTATTGACTTGGCCCTTCCACCAACAGAAGGGTCTAGCGGAGACAACTAAAATTACACTTGAACGTCAAAATTAATTTAAAAAAAAATAGATGAATCTGGAAATTTGTCTGCAGCAGCTACCCAATGTCACACTGATTGTGCTGCTAGGCAAATGATGTCAGGTTGAACATATACAAATCCCACCGTTGTAGTGTGGAGCATTAACCATAGCTTTACTTACCTAATATCAACAAAAATTTTACGCTCGCAACAAACTCAATTTTTTGAAGTCACTTTCACTACGTTTACGGGCCACAAGAAAGAGCATTTTAACGATACACTTTGAAATGCTCATCAAAAAACGGCACCTGTTTACAAGATGAAAGACCGCAATTAGGGCCAATGCGCTAAGGAAGGCGCTTCATGCCAGTACACTCAGAAAACCATGCCTACCTGCCCTCCCTTTAGCGAATAGTGAGTAGGTCCCATGCTGCTCTAGCCCCTGCATGTAGTAAACTAGGTCAGCTTAAACTCAAATAACCAAACGTATGAAAGACTTGGTAGTCTTTCTAGTCATGTACGCTATTTTCAGTTTATTTACCTAAAATTCGAGTTGCACCAGCACAAAATATGTGGCTGCCGTAACTGTGTCCGCCATCTTTACCAGGCGTTCTCCAACATCTCAATGCCATTGCAAGTATTTACAAGAACAAAGACGATGCGCTTCAGACATCCGATCCAGGTCTGTAAAGCGCTTCAGTTTCCGTAGCGCCAGATGGAGAAAGCGCCACAAATGGGTGTTCACAAGATCCACAGACGCAATGCGCATCCCTCTGAAGAGCTTTGAAGTGGTCATGTAAACGTAGTCATTGAAGGGCGAATTTTCGCTTAGATTACTACTGTATAATTATGGTAGTCTTCAGCCTTCATCAGGCACAAAGGGTGAACACTTGTAAAAACAACGTCAGTAAACCGAATAAAAATGCAGGTATAGTCGACGTTGTTTGTGCAAATATTCATCCCTTGTGCCTGATGAAACCTGAAGACTACCATAATTACCCAGTAGGAACCAGCCGAAAATTCGCCATGCAAAGTGATTTTGAAAAATTGACGGTTTGGTGGGAGCGTACAATTTTGTCTACATTGTGTGAAACCACCAAAGTAAGCCTGTAAATATTTCGAATTTCCTTACCTAACCATGTGGTTCAGAAGAAATTCAATGATGGCTTGGTTGACATGGGGAAGTGAACCAAAGAGCAATAAAAGCGTCGATTTCTTGGTTTCGATGTCAGGCTGGCCTGAAAGACAACAATCACAAGCCATCAAGAGTTGTCTTGGTAAAGCTCGTAAGAACATGCACTCCCGTTTTCGTTTTCGATTTCGATTAACTACTTACCAAAGCCGTCAAAGAATTTAGGGTAAAGCTCGTCTGTGAAAAGCGCCTCTGGTAATTCCCTGAGATACATCTTGAGCAGACCCGTTACCGAGTGAATATCCACTTCTTTTAACAACTGTTCAGCTTCGTAGGCATCTGTCAACAGAAATTGTTTTTTTTTTTTAACCATAATTGGCTATTAAGACTGCGAACCATAATGCTTAGCTACTATTGTTACTTGATGGTTTACTTCCCATGGTAGTTGATAAGACGTCTGCATAATTTGTCGCACGGTCGTATTACGTAACAGCAGTTTTATCCGTTAACTTGCGTACACCGCATGGTCCCTCAGAATAAGGTCTTTAAACTTCGGTCTGCAACGCGACGAGGTGCAGACCAACGTTTTAAAGCTCGTCTGAGAATGTGGATCTACGTAAATTAACTCATAAAACTACTTTTTACCTAATATAATCACGAGAAATTTACTATACAGTTAACATGCGATCTTTGGAAAACATTCGTAGTTTTTGCTAAATAACTCGAGAATAACTGAAGCTATTAGTGTGAAACAGCACCATTGGATAGATCTCCATAAAAACAGTTTGAGCGGTGTACTCGAACATTAAAATCGGTCAATACCGGTACTCTTCGGCAAAATTATCCCAAAAACCGAGTTGAGTCATCCAAAACCGTTAGCAAATACCGATGCCAATAAAAATGCTTGTGACCTTACTTGTTTCAAAGGTCTTTTTTAACTTCTGAACATCGGACGTCGAGCCTGAAACGCGGTAAATACCAATTTCAGACATGCCCCGGCGTTCTACCTCACGGACACAACTCGTGATGAGGAATGGTATGGGTCGTTTTTCTTTTCTGCAAAGAAAACAAAAAGACAATACAGAATTTTACCACAAAGTTGCTTTTGCTGCAACAAGTTACGCCAAGATGGAAAAAAAAAGGTTCATGTGGAGACTTTTGGGCTTTGCCTGAGAAACATATGTCTTTTTTTAAGTGGCCTAATTATTCAATAAGTACGGATGTAAACCTTTTATGTTGCCTTTTCGACTTAAATCGCAACCTGACTAAGTGGGGAACTTACTCCACGAACTTTAAAACCAAAAGCCGAAGTCCTACCGCTAAACCATAGTGACCTAGCCTTTGGTTTCAAAGATTGTGAATTATATTCCCCTCTGCGGTATACTAATTTTTACTAGAATCAATTACGTATTAACTAACACACAAGCTTATTCTTACTTGCAAACCAGGTTGATTTTGACGCCGAAAAGGCCACAGGGTTTGGCGGAAGGTGCTCTGCGTAACGTCATTTCACCAGGGACGTACTTGACCGTCATAATGAGCAAAAACTGTAGATAAAAAAGAAAAAGTGGTTAGCTGTAAACAAAAATGTAACGGAAAATTCCGTCACTTCCTTTCACTGCAACTTTACTTACTTCTTGTACTGTGACCGTTTTCTCTTGGCTTTGACTTGTCAGCCATTGGCGATTTAGCTGGTAAAAAAAAAGGATAAAACTATATCAGAAATCACGGAAAAAAAACATTTATGAGATTGTAGTCAGTAAGCATGCAACACCAGGTAACATTAATACACTGGAACATAAAACCAACGGTAACAGCACAATATTTACAGAAATTAGGAACAAAAGTGGGAATGATTCCAGAAAAAGTAGGAAAAACCAAAAAAATTTTTACAATGAAAACAATCGGAATTTGGATCTTAGTTTACTAAATCCAGGGATGCTGCCGGTGTGAAAAATGTGAAAATTGCCAATGGTAAAATAATATGTGAAAAATGTGAAAAATATGAGTGTTGATGTGAAAAATACGAGTGTTGATGTGAAAAATACGAGGGTTGATGTGAAAAATGTGAAAAATACGAGTGTTGATGTTAAAAAAAAAGGGCAAAACGCACAAACGAAGTAAAAAACAATCAACTTATTTGGGCCCGGAATTACGTTGGCATGCCTGTGGTTTGTACACACAAAAGAAAATTGGTTGGTTTACAGGCGGAGTCGCTTTGTGAAGTCCCTTTCGCTCTCTTGAGTGAAATTACAGAGAAACTACAATGTTACCGGAAAAGAAAATTTTTTATTAAAGAAATGTGAAACTGGTGGTATATGAAAACGAAGAAATGCGGATACGAAAATGAAAGTAGGTATGTGAAAAATTAGAAAAAATAAAAAGCAAGTTTGTGAAAAATAGGAAAAAATAAAAAGCAGGTATGTGAAAAATGTGAAAAAAAAATAAAAAGTGAGAATATGAAAAAAGCAGGTACACCCGGCAGCACCTCTGAATTCGCTGGTTAAAACGCACATTTGTTGAAACACTGCAGTTTGTGATAATGAACTGTAACTCTTGATCTTAATTATCTAACACTCCAAATATACAGACATCGATCATTGTGATGGGAATTACACTAGTGAACTAAAACAAGCGTTCAAACATATTAGACTGCTAAAAATTAATTAAGTGGTTCTCAGGAGAGGTACTGAAAAAAATTGATGCGAGCAGGCAGTGTTTTTAGTTTACGCGATTATTCATGATTCTTCAGATGCGAGCGATGGTTTTTTTTTTTTAACAAGCAAAACAAAATCAGTAGCATATATTTGTTGTGGAGTACAATATCTACATTTTAATGCCCGGATCAGCGTGCAACAGTTGCACATTTGATAAAAGTCATTCTTTAGATCTAAATTTTTAGTTGTGACAAGCCTCTGAAGGACCCTTAAATTCGTTTCGAGGCGATCGCGTGAATGGAGCTGAGAGCTGATCTGGTCATCGGCTCCAGGAAATATTTGGTCATCGTAAAAAACGTTTCATGCATTAAGAAAAAACCCATGCGTGTGCTCCCAAGCACTACTTAATTAATTTTTAGCGGCCTTAGTTGTGCAAGTTAACCAGCTTTTGGCTTTTCTTTTTTTCATGCAGAATGAAGGTTCTCTTTTTTTTTGTATTCTTACTTGCTTCTTATGTGAAAAATCTTTAAAAAGATCATTCATTTTCATACTGTAAAACGCCATAATGTCAACAAAACTCGGAAAATTGATTGTGAAAATTGTGATTTCACTCTTGATTGTGAAAGTGAGCGGAAATTGACTTTCAGGAATTTTTCCGAGTTTTGGTAACAAATCTTGCTTCTTGCTTATGGTAACAAGTTCATAGCATCTTGTATTTTTTTTTGTATGTACGTAATCACATTTTACAGTTAAACAATACCTCCAAGGTGGTTTTCCCTCGAAGTAACATTCCTTGCTGAGGGTGTTGTTCATAGCACAAGATCCTCAAGCTCTGTGAACCTTCCAGCTCAATCACAAAATCCTAAAACAATAAAAAATATAGAAATATAAAACATCGTACAAAAAAAATTCTAGACTAGCCAACAACTTTCAGGATTCAATGGCATTAAATTTTACCCTTAATAAATTTATGCCCTTGCAAAGTTTCTACCACACTGGTGGCCGAAATATTCAGGTTCAAAGGGCAAACTGTACTGCCAAGATTCAAATTTTGCTCTTCCGAAGCCAATTTTTAAATGCACAATTGCATGCCATCCTACAAAGTTGAAATTTTTACAACTTAGTAACTATACGAGGTGCAGAAATGCGGTTTGTGCAGAGTTTATACTCGCATGCAAATTTAAAATTCCACAATGTTTATCTAAAGCATAGTATTTTATCGATGAATGTTCTCAACCCCGAGTTGCATTTCGAAGCTGGAAAAATACCAAACACTTACACGAGGTGCTTTTATCAGCTTCGGGATGTAAGGAAGGGATGAGAACGTTCATCAGTATTAAAACTACGCAATAGTGGCATTTGGATATTAATAGCTCCTTAAACAAATCCCTTGGCGTGCCATTTACCTCTAATCTGAAAGTCAACTGGTAATGTGCTGTTGCTGCACCTAAACTCTTCTAAACCACTCAACACTTCATACATCACGCCACGCCTTGAATACTGTGTTCAGATGTGGACACTCCAACTCACTAAAGATCAGCAGCTCCTTGAGGCTATTCAGACGCACGCTATCAAACTTTGCCCAAGACTCCGGGCACTCCCATATGATGCAAGGCTCAGGAGCTTGGCCTTACGATCTTAAACGCCAGCCGCACGAGAGATGATCTACTTCACACCAACAAACTTCGGAGTGGGATCGATCGCATGGAGGCTATCAGTACTTCGTCTCGGCCCCCTCTGTTGGCACTCGTGGATACTGCCTAAACTTACAGCGTGTGAACACAAGTGTTGGGATGCACTTCCGTTATTGAGTAACTGACCACTGGTACAAGCTACCCCAGAATGTTGTTGAAGCCAGATCTTTATGTCTGGGAGGCCCCTACGACAAAATACCTTTCAACAAGCAGTGAACCGTTTCTGCTCATCTAACCGTACAAGCTTGGTTTTGGTTATGTATTACGTTTAAGTTTAAGTACTTATGATAATGGTTTCTCACCTGATTCCAAATTGGCTCTACACTATTATGGCACACTTTGGTTTTAGCTTTACGGAAGAAATGACCGTACGAGTCGACTTCCAATGACAGGAACACATCTGCAAAACAAAATGTTATGTTAAAAAGACAACTGACTTTCTCATGGATGAGCTGGTTAACACATTAGAAAACGTACATAATTCTACTTTGCATTGAACATGTTCTGCAGACTACACTACGCTTCTGTAGGAATTTATTTTAACCCTAAAAGAATAATTTTATCATGCAAAGTGAAGCTTTGTTGATGGACCAGTTAAAGTGGCGCTGTCACCAATGAAAGTGAAGAATATGGCAACATCTAGTACTATCTATTTTAACCCCAAAATAATTCTAATCCCAAAAGAATAATTGTATCATGCAAAGTGAAGCTTTGTTAATGGATCAGTTAAAGTGGCACTGTCACCAAATGAAAGTCTGAAGAAAATGGCAACATCTAGCGATATTTAGCATTTGCTTGCATCAAGCAGAACAACATCATGTCTTTTAACGAAACCAACAAGCCACGTGCCTCCTTAATTATGGAGTGAAAATGTGGTACGTCGCCGTGCACCTGGGATCAAGTTGTAAAGGTTCCCAATATCACTGCCGCTAGATGGTGCCACGGTAGATTTGCACGATTTTCTGTTGGTGACAAGGCATATTTAAATCCAGCTAATTCCTGTACTTTTATTAGAATTCCCTGCTGATTTTCTAGTAAGAGCAGACCATCGGCTTATAAGGTTTAGAGTTGATTCTTAGCCCAGGCACTTAGTTCCATGCGTTCATTAGTCAGTAGGAGGGATTCGAATCGGCATCCACTTGGTTTGGAGGGCACAACTCTGCTGCCACTCACTTTATTTGCTCAAAAACCTTTGTGTGGCACTTTAAAATTGGCTCTGCACCTTCTCAGATTAAATGTTAATAATAAAAGAAGTGTTGGCAAGCTGATTAACGGAGTACACAAAGTTTAAATGAAAAATGGTGACGATGTTGAGGCAACGCCTTTGACAACAGCAGAAACAACAGTTCAGTAGGATCGTTAGCCTTCACGCTCTGCTTTTAGTAACTGATTCTCCACAGTTTTCACGCAGCATTCAAATATTCCACAGCTGAAGCATAAATCTAACACAGCAGAGTAGCTTTACCTGCAGGCCGTGGTAAACCTTGTAGACAATGGATTTTTATATGGAGATCCCCAACCAACAAGTCGTCCTTTCCTGTAAATCAGGAAGACAGCATTAAATCAGTACATTTGCGGATCAGAGCTGCGTAATGAATAGAACTACAGTAAGTTAAGACTTGTACCTACCAGATCGTAATAAAAAGGCACCCATGTTGGTTTTTAGGAACTTGCGGCAAGTTGTGATCCACGTCTGCAGCTCGTACAACGTCAGGTTTGGACTGACTGGTGCAGCTGCAAAGAATGGGTTTTAAAAAATTACTAATGTGTCAATTCTCTCTCTACTACTGTTTACTATTGCGTACAATGTTTTATGCATCTTATGATGAAAATAGCGTGTGTTTCTCAAGTATTCAAAGATTTGAATAGCATGTGTATTTCTCAACTATTAAAATAATATGGGGAGCGGTGTTCTAAGGACTGATGTAGTAAAGATGACAGCTCAAACCTATTCAGTTTAAAAGTTATTTAAATAAACTTGAACCTACAGCCGTTACTTTGTGCCATACATATTAAAATTATAGAGAGGAAATCGGAAGGAAATCAAAACTACTTTTTATTAAACGAGTGCATGCCACTAACAATATTCAAGGCCTTTTTGAGGAGTAGTCAGCAAAATTTCCCATTTTTAAGGCTTTCCAAGCCGTAAATTTTGGTATTTCATATTTCAAACTATTCAAGGAATTCAAGGCTTGCGCACAAACCTTGTTCGTAGAAAATACTTTACTTCGCATCAAGGTAAGACAGCAGCCTTATATATTTCTGTGGACAAAATTTTGCATAATGTTCCGTTTTCTCAGAAGTGCTAACACCTACAGTTTTCTAATTTTTTTCCAGAATTAAAAAAAAAAATGCTTTACTAATACATTCAAATCTGAACTTGCTATTTTCTATTTGAATTACCTTAATAGAGACCCTAACAAATTTTCACAAACTTCACGAACCAAATAAAACTTACAAATATAAATAAAATGACGCTATACCTGACGCTTGCAAATTATTAATGGCTTCAATCCATTGCGTCCTCTCAAAATCAGAAGAGAGGAAGAATGTGAACGTTTTGCCATGTTTGTGGCCGACACGGAATGCCAGGTTAGGAGACGCCAACACTAACTGGGCTTCCAGTTCAGCTAACTTCTTGCGCTGCTTGTCAATGTTGCGCCCAGATACTCGCTGTTTCTGTAATACAAAATCATGTTTTATTATTGTTAGCTCGTGCTCACACGGCGTTTATGGATGAAAGGGCTGAATTTTGAACTCAGTCGATGTTTAGATGGAGAAATAAGTTTAGTGAGGAGTGGGGAAGACACGGGAACTGGACCACGAAACATCTCAAGGGGCCAAGGTAATGTCCAGCATAGGCCAGAATAAATTCCCTAGCATTCGAACGAGGTTGGTAGACTCACACTATCGAGGCTGCCAGGATCCCTTTCTAGATCAATTTCTTTTAACTCCGTTAAGTGCCAATTTATTTTTATATCTTCAGTCGATCCCCGTAAAAAATAGGAGTAACGAGCACTTCAGAGAGCTCCTTAAGACACACCACTACAATAGCCAAGTGGCCGTTTATAGCATCGGCCTTTTAAAGAACTTTTAGTATTGTTGGCATCTGGCCATTGTTGGTAATCTCGTACAGAGTTTGGACTCTGTTTTAATTGCTTCAACTGTTGCATTGTTTATGAGAGTTAGGCTACATCACAGGGTCCCATTTTGCGGCTTTAAAGGGAGGAGGGTGCTAACACTGTTCTTAAAAAAATGGAGACAACTGAGAAAGTAAAACCCCACTCAGTACTTCCTTGTATTCGAGGAAGTTGGGCGCATTTACGCAACGACTCGCCTTTGCATTCTCGCAGGTAGAATTTAATCGCGATGGCAAATGTGTCGTTACCATGGTAACAACGCTACCTGGATTAGCTAAATCCGAGATCGTTTCAGTAAATGCTTGCAGTCTTATAATACGTGGCAATAAGAAAAAGAATTCCTCCTGATGAAACAGTTTTCCCAGTCACTTCTGAAGTCACATATTGGCTGTTTTCGTTGTGAGACGGCAGATATAAAACTGCCACCACGTTGGAATTTCAGATGATTTCTAGCTTCTAGCTGCGAGAAGGAGAAGGCGAGTTGTTGCGTAAATGCGCCCTTACAATTCAGTGCAAGTGTTTTAAGTACCTAGGGGAGCAACATCTCAAGTTCAGTGCAGGTTAGCAGGGTCATTGCAAGACTGACTTTGGTCAAAGAACAAATTGGACAGGGGAAAGGGTGTTAAGATGGCTCTAGGATAAATCGCTAAATTAAAAAAAAAATTAAACATTGACGTTAACACGGACGTAGGATTTAACTCGGTGTTTTGTGGTAGTAACTAAAGTAAACAAAACACACAAAGCATCGTCTCTAAGCCTCTTACTGAACCACCTAGGAAACTTTTCTCCAAAAGAGTATTCAGAAAACAATAACGTGTGCAAGATGTTGCAGGTCCAAGAGACATGAACTAGCAGAGCTAAGATCGCCATAGTAACCCACACCAAACAATGACACACAAAAGTCATCAGAGCACTGACAAACAAAGAGTTTTGAAAATGTGTACCCAACGACTTACTTCTTTATTTGCATTACTTCTTTCTTCACGATAAATCTGGTCCCTGACTGTCGACGCCTGTGTTTTTAATGACAAAATGTTGGCAGGCGAATTCTCTCTTATTTCTTTGCTGTCTATTAACGAGGAAAAAAAAAAGCAATCAATAAAAATTTCATTGCCACAACAAAATTCGAACTTAAATTAAACACTTTTCCTCTTTTTCTGAGGATTTGTGTGCCTCCGAAGTAACTACAATATCAACCACATTTTTTATACGTCACTTGCGTGCTGTTAGTCGAGTTTGGGCAAGAATTCTCCACCTAAGGAGTGACTGCTTAAACAATTTAATATTTGAGATTTATTTTTACAGTGCGTGTACCAACTCTACACTACACTTACAGCCAGTTATAAAAAAAAATACTTTCATAGGTAAGAGAAGGTAATTTTTGCCAGCATTGTAACATTAAGCCCATTTTTCATTACACAGACTTCAAAATTCGGCAATGGATTTCTTTGTGCGTGTCTGCAGCCGAGTATCCAACAGCGATGACCCCATAAAACACAGCCAGGACGCTGCGAGAATATGAGCAACCTGAACGCAAAGGCGAAATAAACTGAGTAAAATCAGGGCAAATAGAAACTAGAGGGATAAGGATAGCTTACCTTTCTAAAGAGTGCATATTTCAGTAGGCTGTGCTATTCTAAGATGGAGCTGCAATACTGCGCACGCACCAAGCAAAACTACAATCGAAAAGGACTACATCCAAGCAGTAAAAGCTTATTTGTATATTTGACTGGTATTCCTTTTCGTTGGAAATGATTCTCATCGCATGTAAAAGTGACACTTGTGTGAACCGGTCGTGCGCCCCTCCCACACTTATCTATCTTGTTGTTGGCACGGTTGCTAGTTATTATGAGCGACTGACAGGGATGTGCGATACTCGAAAAATTTGAGCCAAGCCGAGTATGAAACTTGTACTCGAACTTGGCTCGCTGCTCGCGTCCATACTAGAAAAACTCGTATACGGCGAAAATGCGATAACTTCGTCAATTTTTTACCGATTTTGACATTCCAATATACCAAATCGATAGTCTCGACGAGAGCTTTCCAGTGGTGCAGATTAAATGTCAATAACTGAAACCATTTTCAAGTTATGTCCTTAAAACTGGAAAACCATGAACTACAGTCAGCTAAGCACCATCTTTGTTCTTTTATCTTAACAAATTAAAGAGAAGGTAGCAAACAAAATATTTCCATCAAATACTCAAACTCGGCTCGATACTCCTGTTGCAAACTCAGCTCAGCTTGACTCGAATTAAAATTTTTCTACTCGCACATCCCTAGCGACTGATCATCTGTTTGTTGAGTTGTCATTGACACTTTGACATTATTCGTCATTTAAAACAACTATTGCTTAAAAACAAAGGCCCTAAAACTATCCTTGACATCGTGGTGCACACCCTAGTTAACTCGTACAGGTGACGCCGTCTACTACGAGATTTCTGTACAGGTGCGGATTGTACTGAATTAGCAAGTTATGAAAAGTTATGAAAGCATATTCCCCTTAGATTTCTATTCTGCTCCTGGCCAAATGTTGCGGAGGTGTTACAGAACCTCCACGTAACGCTGTCATCCTCAAGTGTCACCGTTAACCATATGTTTAATCCCCTCCTGCTGAAGTATAGCTGGCAGCGTTCGTAACATTGAGAAAAAAATGCTCAGACCAAGTTGCGTGAGAATTTTACGTATCATTATTACAAAAGTCTTAAATCTGCTTTCTGATTTTGACTCCGGGAAACAGTCTCGCCGTACCAAAGAGTAAACTTTGGCGAACTTAAGAAAAGCAGGCTCATCGAGAAAGCAAGTCAATGCAGGCGGGAAGTAAGTGGCCAATGCAGAATTCTGGTGGAAGTGAAATTAGCTGGCATTCCTATCAAGTGCAATAGCGGTTAAATGTTACTTAACATGGTTAACTTGTCTGAGTGACAAAACTAATGTCATTACCTTCTTCTTGCGGTAAGAGAATGTCTGCTAATGGAATGTACCACTTTACTTCAAAGGTAAACTTTTCCCTATTATAAAAAAAAAGGAACAAAATGGTTACGGAACAGAAAATGTTTGAATACAGTTGCATTTGAATCAAATCAATAAGTGTATCAGCTTCTAGTCTAAGAAAATGTGGTAGATTTAAGGCCAGGTAATCTTAGCATTTTCAGATTTTACAAACTTTTTTTCAACAAATTTTGTTATTGTAGTGACTGTTCCATTCATTTCTGGATGCTTTACAGAAATAATGTAATCTAACAAATTACAATTACAACATTTTTAACATTTTGGGAGCATAAATGGTTATGTTTGTTATTCTTACTTTTCTTTTACTGTAGGAAAGAAGAACAATTACTGTAGTTCGAAAATCGAAGACAGAAATGTCTCTAATTTAACAACCACAAAACCGGACTCAAACCTATCATACTGAAGTTTTTCCAACGGTAAACAAGTTGTTGCGGCATGTCACTTTGACCGTGTTTCAGTCTACGACATGAACACCATGTTTTTTGACCATGGTGCAGTCTACTCGCAATGATATTTTGGCTTGGCCGAGCGAGGTTATTCGTGAATAGCGCCACTCACAGAGTGCGCATATACCTGAGGATAAGCTTGAAATGCGTGGGGGGACGGGAATCGTTAGCACACCAAGTTTCGTGATGTCCACACTGCTAGTTTTCGAGCCCCGACCGTTTGACCGATTTTCCGGCCTACCAAACACTTAATTCACAAAGATGCAAATGTATTGGCGCAGCATTTTGAATTTACGTCGGATTGACCTAATAGGAAATTGAGCCCATTTAACGATATTAACACTGCCCGAACAGTAGGGCTTCAGACTTTGATTGACTTTGATTCAAATGTCACTGGTTCAATTACACCACCAAGCAGTCTGATATTAAAAGGTCAAGGAGGCATTGACCTTATTATCATTATTATTATTATTATTATAAACAACACTCAGTGAAAGCTAGAAGCTTGTTACTGGATAACACAAAAGAATTAAGGCTTAAACACAGTGAGATCAAGGCGGCTCTTGAAAGTGTTCACTGTGTTGCTGTTAGTAAAAATGCTTGCAGCAAGTTTATTCCAATCGTTGATGGTAGCCACAGAAAAAAAGTTTTTTCTCACTTCTAAGCGCACAGAGGGTTTTCTAATTTTGAAGGGGTGTCTTCTGGTTCTGGATTCAGTCCATCACTGATAAAGATTCTTCTTTGCCTCTCGAAAAAACTAAGTCTCTACAATGGCTCCACTCTTCCTTTGGTTAACCAAAGTAGTTAAGTTGACCCTCTTGCAGCCATCAGGGTAGCTTAGTGCGTTGTACTTGGCGAGCCTTTTGGTCGCTCGCCGTTGAACTTTTACCAGTACTTCAATGTACCTCTGCAGTCATGGAAGCCAGCTCATGTTTGCATATTCCACGATGGGCCTGATAACACTTTTTTAGAGAAGGAAAAAATAATCGGCATCTAGTTGGTTTGGAAAGCTACGCCCAACCAATCTGATGACTCTAAAGGCCGTAGCACCAGCCGTAGCACACTGTTTTGATACACTACAATTCTCAGTCACCCAGACGCTAGGTACTGGGTTTTAGTCTACACCATTACAATACTAACCAACCCAACGTGTTTACAACCAAGTATAAAAGATAAAAAGGTGTTGGGTACTGTAAATTTGGTTATTGATCTCTTTCAGATATGTACCGTTGCTTGCCATTTGCTTCAGAAATAGGTCCAGAAAATAATTTCTTTGCATAATTACTTTGTAAAATATATATTTTATAAACAAAAATAATATGACGACCTTCAAAAATACTAAAGTCCGTATTCATTTTCTTAGGCCCAAGAAATGTTAACCACTGATCAGTCTCAAACCAAAAATAATTAGCGTTTTTTTGTCTTAACGAGTTACGTTCATTGTGCTGTTTTCTAAAAAATAATATTACTCACCTGCCGGATGCTTTGTACTTTGCACAAACTATGACATCGTTGAAAAGGAAGAGATGTCGTAATTTGCGATGGCCTTCCGTTAATTCTACTATGAAACTATTTTTTACCAAATGCCTCTGCGCTCGATCATGGGCCTGGAAAAGACATGTAAAGAAATATTTATTAAAGGGTGTTCACATGAGGTTTTAAATGCATGCGAACAATTGAGATACATTTTTTAAAAGATTGTCGCGTTCTGCTTAAAAGTGGCAATAAGAGCTGACCTCAGTTCATAAATTTTAAACTTGGGAGACAAATGAACGCAATATTCGCTGCATAACACAAAATGATGTGCCCAAAACGAACACAGGATTTTTATTTTTGAGTTTTATATTTGAAACCTCTACTGACCACAAAACAAAAAGCTGAGAGGTGGAAGCTACTTTTTTTTACGCAATACGTATTTTGTTACCGTAAATTGGCTATGAAATGCCGTCCTAACCAAGCTACAGACACCCCCCGTAAAATGCTTCAAGGTCAAAATCATGAAATAGCCAAATTAACGCCCTTCCCTTAAGTCATATGGTTCTCAGCAGACTAAAAGCTTCATACATTTACGAACTTTTCAAACTAAAAGTTCATAAATTCATCAACTTGTTATGAAAGGCAGTTCACGATCGGGAACACCTATGGCATTTGCACCATTATTTTCTGGGAATTTGCACCAGGTCGGAAGTTGGAATCAGGATGGTGTGTGGATCACTCTTTTCTGGATGGAACATGAGCGCTTTTGCTTGCAACTAGTTTCTAACCATGCCTGCAATCGAAGGATGCATGGTTAGAAATTAGTTTTTAACTGCGAGTTGCGTTGGATTTTGGAGGAGTGACGATCTATAAACTAAGTTTGTGAATAACCCCCACCCACCCCCGGGGGGGGGAGACAAATATTCAGCTGAATTCACTAGTGAAAATACCAAACAAACTTATAATAATGTTGCGAACTTGTCTCAATCGTGCCATAGCTTCTAAACAAGATAAATGGTAAGGACAATGGACCCAACATTGTAAACAGCTAAAAATGACAAGTTGACCAGTAATAATTAATTGAAAGCTTCATAATAAAGCAAATTAAACAAACTAGTAATAAACTAAATTCCCGAACAAATGAGAATAAAGGCGTTGCGTTAACGCTAGACCGAACCCATATCACGTGCGCGAATGATCGCATAAACACAGAATTTTCGGCGATGGAATCAGGCCTAAACACCCTCCATGGATAGACGCAAGATTCGAATTACAACTTTTTTTACAGCCAACCCCCCTTTTTTCATCGAATTAATTTTAACAATACATTTATCTGCATTTAATAGGCGATTTACGGCACATATCAATTTCTTGATCCCGTTTTAAGCCCTTAAATACAAAACATAACCAATGTAATGAAATGAGCTACACATATTATTATACTAATAAATGAATACACACAATAAAGCCATATTTATTTAGTTTGAATTAAGTTTGAAGCTTTTAGTAGATTTTGGTACAGAAGAACCACGACTTAAGGAGATGAAACGTGTATGAAACATGGTTTCTTCGCGATTTCTGACCTTAAAAGCATATAGGGGGGTGGGCCGTAGCTTTACCAGGGTTGACAGTAGGCAATTTACAAATCTCCCTACCCCCTTCCCCAATCCCTTCAACAGATTTTCTTGAAAGCTGCAATTAAAAAAGTTCAGCAAACTACTTAAAAAAAATTGTTATATTTTTTCTAATTTTATCAAACAATTCAAGGTAGTCCCTCTCCGTTGCAGGCAAATTACAGTTCCTGCTCCACTATGTGAAAATCTGCATTGCGGTGATAAACATCTTCTGCTGGGTAGTAGCTAGCCATAAACCGAATTTATTTGGGCAACTCCTCTTAGATAAGCAGCTAGCTACAACACCTCAACCGAAACTATCTGCAGAACAGATAAAGATTTCCACAGTAGCAAACTATGATCACTGACGCTCAAGTCACAGTGGGTGACGTTAATTAGTACCGGCATCCTCTAGGAACCAACACTAGGGAACAGTATCAGTTACCCTAGCAACAGTTAAGTTACCAGGAATTTTAATAGCTTTTTCGTATCAAAAGGTCAGGTTATCTGATTTTGGCACTGACCGGAAACATGCTCTCGGCAGCAGACATGTTAAAGTCATTCAGGAAGCACTGGGTCATTTTTAAAGCGGTCTTCAGAGTCTTGTGGTCTGGATGGGAATCCGGTGTATATTTGAGCAAATCCTACAGATACAGAAAAAAAAAATACATATACTTTACATTTGTGAAAGAAGTTGTTACATTAAGCCAATACTATTGTTTTTAAGGCAATGGCAAATAAAAAAAACACAAATGGACATGCTTACCTACTTCTTTTGACCTTTGGACTTAAACATCGATAGGGCAGTGCACAAATTAAGCCTACTCTTTCATAATAGAAGTCATTAAAACGACAGCCGAAAAGTGCGCAAAATCAGAAAGTAACGCAAATTTTCTGGCCCATCACTGTTTAGTTTTCAAGCACAAAGGAATAAAATAATCAAATTAAAAAATTTCAGCAAAAAGCTTTGGCATACATAACATTAATAACACCACGTTGAATGGCAATTGGAGTTTAATACGCCATTACAACACACAACAAACAAATGTGTTAGACGAATTATGACAAATGAAGAATACTCTGCCAGCACACTGGTTTCGTTAGATGTAATGATGTAGTTGAACTCATATTTCCATGCACAATGTTTTTAACGTTACGTAAGAAAAAGTTGTCTGCTGCAATTTTTAAACTTTAAAGTTTTTTTGCTTTGTGCTTGAATATTGATCCCAAGGGCGGATCTAGGGGGATGCGGCCCCCTCCAAGGCAAATAAACACGGATATATTGCTGAAATTTTTGAAAAAATGCAGTTAAATTACGAAAAATATGCACGAAAATGTAGAAAAATCATCCTGTACCACCCCCCCTTTCCTAGACTTCATTCCGGATCCACCTTTAATTGATCTGGAGACTGAAAAGTTTTATTGCTTTGTGTTTTTGTGCACCTGTTGCCAATCGTTTTAATAAATTTTGTGGTTGTGCTTATTTTAATATTAGGTCTAACAAAGATGACAAAAATGGCTCTCAGGCACCAGATACCACCTGAAGAGTTCCTCATCAGATATTTTTTTAGGGTGTGTGACAAACTTTGTACAAATTTCTGCCACATTCCTAATTTTGACCAATTCTGATTTTTCAGTAACCATTTTAATCGTCTCGATGAGATATTTTCATAACACCTGATGCCAATTATAAACCCTAAAGCAAGATGAATTTAAAAAAATGGTAAGGTTTACTTTGAAAATCAGTACCATCAGTTGCAAAACAATGATAACTATTCACACTCATATTTCAAATATTCAGATAACGTTAGCTTCAATATCAAACACAGATACCTGCAAACGTCTATATCTGGCTAATTTTCGATAGCATCAACTAAACACCTGTCTTCATCAGGCACATCAATGTATAGTCCTTTCTCTAATTACATTCCTGTTGTATTTGGACTTCAAATGTGGTGCTCTGCGTAGCCTCCTGTACTGCCACGCCATTTTCTGTGCTCTTCGACACAAACTCTGTATTTTACTCCCTATTTGGGTCGAAGTTGCACGGAAAGTGGCGTATATCTGAATTTTTGAAAGATGAG
Source organism: Lithobius niger (assembly GCA_023313725.1). Classification (NCBI taxonomy): domain Eukaryota; kingdom Metazoa; phylum Arthropoda; class Chilopoda; order Lithobiomorpha; family Lithobiidae; genus Lithobius; species Lithobius niger. The sequence continues at coordinate 19,870 of JAHWFP010127651.1, forward strand.
TGAATAGTGATGTTCATTTTGCAACTAACAATGTGAATTTATTTAGCCAAAACCAATCTACATGTAGTTACTTAGGGTAAAAAAGAAAACCCTCATGCAACGTTGATTTTTGAAGTCGCTGTGACTCAGAACCATACTTATTTTTTACATTGATTGGTTTTAGAAGACCAGGGCACGCTTTGCACACATGGCATTGTTGGTGGTAGGATGATCTCCCGCCTTCAAATTTGCAGGTTGGGGGTGCAACACATATGTCCAAGGGGCAACATAAATACAGTTGGAACTCTTTCTAGTTTACAAATCTTATTTAGCCAAGTTGGCCCCTCTAATTTTAATAAAAATAAATTTAAAAAATGGTTACTCACGTGAAGCACCAGGGCATTTTTCTGCACTCTTGCTACTGGTTTGTGTAGGAGATCTGGTGACAGAATATGACTTATTAGCTTGGGAGTGTTAGTCAGTGCCATATCAAAGAATTACGACTCGATTCCAGTTTAGTGCAAAATATTGAATACTTTTTTGGCGTGCCTATTTTACTCTTTTTTTTTTGGCATTTTCATCTTGCTGCCTGTTATTTCCAACTGAGGCTTCAACTCAAGAACTTTAGGTTGGGGGGGGGGGCGTTGCTCAGAATATAACTGACAGCATTACACAGGGTGATTAAAAAAATCAGTTCAAACGAATATATTTCAAAATCCAAAGCTTTTCAAGTCCAAGTTTAAACAACAAAAAGAGGAAATAAGGACAACGATTCTAGGCTCTTAAGTATAATACATCATTGCTACACGGAACGAAAGGTGGATAGAGCAGTTGTGTATAACACTATGGTGGAGCCTTAATGGGTTAGCTGCATGGGGCACTGCAGAGAGAAACAGAAGGGCGTCATACTGAAGCCGATGCTGTGAAGAGTGATTTCTTAGACCTAAAACACGCGATTTTTGTTGTTGGAGAAAACAACGTTATTTTAAGCCTAAGAAATCCGCTCGTCCGTGGTTTTTCTCTCCATTTTTATGTAGTGCACCTTGTAGTTATGCCCTCCAAAACCCACACTGATGCCAATATGGTTAAAGGTATATTCCTCTCAGTTGGCTTTCCTGTTTGGCTCAGTTTTGCAACAGTATGTCACACGCATGTAAATGTTGCAAAGGCATTCATTTTCCTAATTTTTCCCTCGAGAGGAAAACTGTTTTGCTACAGCCACTCTAACCTACGCGAATGCTATTTTGCGCAGGATGTTCGAATATAGTGAGACGGGGTGTCCTTTTAACACAACCCACCAGAAAGCAAGCTGCTTGCGTCTGGCTGTATAGGCGTATCAAGCCTTTAACATAGGCCTTTTTTTTCGGTCGACTTTTTCAGAATCGGAATTGGATATTGGACCTGGAAACAAGGTCCTTATTTTCCTTTTTTTTTTAACTTTATAGACTTAGGAAAAAGTTCGGATGTAAAAATAAAATTTCGTATAAACCTTTTTTTGTATCACCTTGATTTTTGCCG
>JAHWFP010127653.1:0-26601 GCA_023313725.1 Lithobius niger
CGATAGTTCAAGGTCGTTAAAATTGTAACATTATATCAGTTTATCGTTGTAAATTAATCATGGTTATTTTTAATTTAGTTTTCGTAAAGAAAAAGTAAGCATGTTCTTAACAACAGCCGTTCACATCTTCCCTACCTCACCGCTAATTTTCTGTTGTATCTTAAATGCTTTTTGCGGTTGAATCGCAGATTGAGGTTGTTGACATGACCTTGAGGTGCGAGGAAAACACTTGACTGGTGTTAGCGTCTGCTTCTTGTCTGTCCAAGTTGTGTTGTAGTAGTATTGGTAGATTTTCATGCGGATACTACAAAGTGCAACGTAACAAGCGGTTTAACATTATTAACGTTACACCTTGGGGACAACACACAATATTTTATATTTTACCATTCTTTCTTAAGTTGCAGGGTGATAAACGTTTTAACCCTATAATGAAGTTTAACTGTAGTTCCTTAGTTTTTACCAGGCAAGTAACTGGTTTTACTTGCCTTATGTTTTGATACGTTGCGGAAACATATTGCTCTTATTCTCACATCTCTCCATATTAAAAAATAAAAGTGTGATTTCCCACATATTTCCAATTGCATCTTTTTATTATTATTTGCAGTTCTGTAGCATACTTGATCCAGAGCAACTCAGACTATTTGGTGAATTCACTTTCGAAAAGACTGCGCCACATCCTTCAGAATCCCAGTGCTCCTAGCGTGCTGAAAGTAGCCATCGAGAATAGCCAGTTAGAGATTCTTCCTCTGATTCAAAGTTCCGTTGAAGAGGTGAGGCCGACAGAATTTAACATTTGAGTGTAATATTGTAAATGTAAGATAAGAAAATCGTGTGATCTTTAAACCAATGCCCGTAGTGCTGTTTTAAAGAGGTAAATTTGATTTAAAAAATATTACGTAAGACGTTTAAAAAAAAAGTGGTTCTGTGGCTTTAAATTTTGTGTAAAAAATTCCATGAAATTTTCTCATAACGAGTTTTTATTTTTGGGTTCAGTGAACAGCTTATACTGTATCCCCATTGAAAGGGAAAGGCCTACAGAGAAACGAGGGCGATTCAAATTTGCGCTAGTTAAGAAACGTTCGTATGTAAAAGTGCAGTTTTTTTTTCCGGCCGAAGGCCTTCAGTAGATGATCCGTAGAGAATCTTCAACAATTCGCCAGTTTAAATGAAGTGAACTGAACTGTTTTGGTAAAGCGTGCTCTGTACTGCATTCCAAACACACAGTTAAAATTTCCCATAAGAAAAAGTGGCAAGTATTGCAATACAGTAGAACCTTGATTTCCCGAATTAATTGGGACAGATGGGGTTCGGAAAATAGGAATTTTCGAATAACTGAAATTGCATAATAAACAGCGTATGCCGTAAATGCCGAGATAATTCTTACGTTCTTGTAAATGCCCGTGTCTACGTTTTGCCAAAATCAGAAAATACAATTTAATCTTTTAGTGCCCACTTGAAATTTCGAATAGAGTTCGAGTTTGACTTTGTTGTATAAACTCGACTCGATCTGTATAACGCTGTGCCAGCAGGTGTGGTTATACGGTCTTCTCAGTCAGTATTTTGAAATTTGTAGTTTAAATTTTTATAAGTGTTACGGAGAAAAAAATGAACCATCTTCTACTTTGAATGTTCAAAATCAATCGATCACAAATGTGACGCTCAATTCAAAAACAAAAATACATTCAGTACGGTATTTTGCTAATTTTCGGTCTCTCCTATCTTCTTCAGGCTTCCTTTATTGTACTTGTTTCTGTTTTACATTGCCACGAGTGCTAGTGTATTTGAAAATGGGTGGAAACCGTAGAACGCTCCCAGCATGTTGAGAATCAGCCTGTGTGACAGGCTGGGAAAAAGTTTTCCGACATCAAAAGAGACCAGCAACTCATCATCCTCTCTACCTTCATGCTGCTCGGATCTTTTAACAGACCTTCCGTGTGCTTTAAACAACTTGGGGAAACAACATACTTCTTCAATTGAGCCGCCACTGCCCAATCAAGCTTCTGGTCAGGGCTTCCCTTAGCAGAGGTAATCAGTCTAAGTGGTAGCTGTTGCGGTGCTTTCGGGGATGCTCTGCCCAGATGCTTGAGTGGGCAGTGGTGGCTCGGTTGAAGAAGTATGATGTTTCTCCATGTTGTTTGAAGCTTACAAAAGATCTGTGGAAATACCTAAGTAACTGGAAAGTAGAATGTGATGAAATGCTGACCTCCTTTGATATTGACAAGCTTTTTCCCAGTGGGTCACACAGGCTGATTAACACATGAAAGGGGATTCAGTTGACCGAGTGTTTCGAATAATTGATGTTCATCAACCCTTCCGAATGTCAATCCAGTAGCAGTCGCCACTTCGTCAGTAGACCTTAAAAAGCACTCGCCATTTCACAATTTTTACTCACCACATACTAAATACATCTTGTATGATGCAAGGTTTCTCTAATTTATACATTAGCAAAAGAATGCAATTTTCTTAAACTCCTGTATTAATGCAGAAAATCCAGTTATATAGCCCTTATAAATCTGAGCATAACGCCGCAGACCGTTCGTCTCTAACTTATACGGTTCCAGAGATACCCTTTTTTTAGTGGCATGCTCTGTAGCTAGTCGCCGATTTGGCGAGTAAGGCTAAATTTCAAGTCGCCAATTGTTGATATCCACTCGCCAAATGGCGAGTGGCGATCGACATTGGAAAGGGTTGATGTTCATGTTATCAATGTTCTACTATATTGTAAAATCACAAAAAAATATAAGACCAAATTCTAAGCAAGGAATAACTTATGACTGTGTATTTCATTTCTAGTTGCTGATTGGTTTGGACCAACATCATGATCAGACAGCACAGTTGTTTATGGAACCACTGAATGCTTTAGTGGTAGCTGTGGTAAAATGGTTTCCCTGTGAAAAGAATTCAGCCGAAAAGGTAAAGTTAAGGAGGTTTTCCTACTGAAATTGGGGATGCAAATTACGTAGTCGAAAAGGTCCGAAAATGCAACAAGAAGATAAAAATCAACACTTGTTGTAGCGTCTGGAGACTGCATTGAAGATCAGTGTGCGTCCCTCTAGATAAAAAAAACTGTCACTTCATTTCCAATATACGTGAAGACACGTAAAATTTTATTCATCTAGGTGTCCGCACAGGCGCACACTGGTCTTTGATGCAGCCCTCAGATGCTTCAATGGGTGTTTGCGTATAACCTGGTCGAAATTATTATGTCCGTATCTTTATCACGCTACGGGGTGAGGATGCCTTTACTAGTCTCATTATTAGAAAGGAACTTGGTATTTCTTTGTAATACATGCCTATGCAGTGTTTATCCAAGTTAGGTTAACATATGCAACAAAACTTGCATAGCTTATGTTAACATTACCTTCAATGTTTACGTTGTCATACTTCTATAGGTAAATACATTTGAAGGAATCTTGATGTCTACTGTGTCTGAAACCATCAGTGTTTCAAAACTGTATAAACTTTGTCAATGATTGATCGATATTTGGCCTACCACTGATATTTTCTTCATCTAGCCAGTGGTGTCGTTTTGTCGGCCTGGAACTGACGGGTAAAATCAGTAGCCGGTTAAAATGAAGAAAGCTTCTCATCTTCAAAACTAGTATATGGTCTTGGTTTGTGTCGTTTAAATGTTTAAATGATGATTTGGGGCTATTTAGTTTAATACTAACTCTCCATGCTACTGTGAAAGTTCCTTGTGACTTTTTCGTGATTTAATTCATAAATAAAACTTATTCAGAGTTATAATTCGGAAAATTAAAATATTTACCACTCATTTTCACAACCAAGACAGTGTCTACTTCTTGCAAATTTTCAAAGGCTGGCTGCTATCTTCCTCAGGCATTACGACAAAAGTTTTCTTGTGTTCACGACATACTACATCATCGTCGTCTGCTTTCGAATCCAAAGCAGACGATGACGACAATGTAGTGATGTAGTGAACACAAGAAAACCTTTGTCGTAATACCTAAGGAAGATGGTAGCCAGCCATTGAAAATTTGCAAGAAGTAGACACTGTCTTGTTTGTGAAAATGTGCGGTAAATATTTTAATTCTCCGAATTATAACTGAATTTGACGAAAACTTTTACAGTAACGCAACGAACAGTTTATTCAAATAAAACTTGAGCATTTAAAACTAAAAAGGAGAATAAAAAATAGTAAAAAATCATTTACAGATTTAAACACAGTTGCTACCTACGTGTTAGTCATGTCTGGTTTTCACGACAAAATTCACTGAAAGCTTCATTCATTTCATTGTGTCTATTGGAAAAAACCAATGCTGCCTACTGACTCACTTGACCTTGGTGCGGCCCTTCCCCAAGATTAGTAGTGAACTCGTCCTCTACGTCTCGTGCCTGCTGCTTTTTCCCTCCCATCTCATCCACACAGCTGAAAAAAGTTGCAGGCATGTAAAAATGGTTATAAAAAACCAGGCGTGTAAAAATTGTTATAATCATTATAATCATTGTCGGCTATAAGTATTTTTTTTTTAGTATTTTGAGTTACAAGTCGACTGGAAATTTTGTTGTATTAAATGAAATGTCTCTAACATTTGCTGGTGTAGTAATAAGGTGTGACTGTACGTGAAGGATTGCATAATCACCAAATTTTCTGTGGTGGAATAAGAAAGATTAGACAAATGTAAGGCTAGCAAATGTGTGATGTTAGATTTAATCCTGTTTAAACTGCAACACCCAACGACACACAATTTCAAACCAAGAATACCTTGGTAGTATCCTGAAAATTTTCGACACACCGCACGGTATTGTCCAAACTTTGTTGTTACATCATTGTTGTGGTTTTTCTCATCTGAATCTTGGGCATTTGCCTGGGCATTACACTGATCGGAGAGTCACTTGCAGAAATCCTCTTTTAGGAGAAACTGGGTGCCTAGAGAGGCCTTGAGTGTTCATCATTGTGGCGTGACATTTCAAATGCTGTTGGATTGCTAAGGATTCCAGTGCTTGCAAATGGCGATCATACGGTGCACTAGACTTGATCAAGGTGGCCGTACATTCCCACCCGATGTCGTGCTTGGTCTCCATGCAGTGGTTAGTGATGCTATTTCCTTCCACTCCGTGCTTGGGTGTCAGCAATGTGTTGCTTTACTCTTGTTCTCACTCCTTTTCTTGTTTCGCCAATATAAACAGCATCGCACCCATTGCATAGAAAGCCTTCCGTTGTGTTGTTGATCCTTGCGACTCCTACTCTCCCCTTGACATCACTGATTCTTCATATTGCTGTATCCCCCCTTTTTCTCATAAACTTATCTTTCGGGTCTTTGTTATTCGCAGAAAGGTGTCAAAACCACTTTTGTGTAGTACCTTCATCAACGTCACACTCACTCCCTTCGAGTAAGTCCACCCAATCCTTTTAGGGAGTCGAGTTTCCGCTGCCCTTGCTCGGCCAACATTGCGGATGGCCACAGCCTCCTTTACCATACTATTAAGGAGCCTTGGGGGGGGTTACCAGAGTTTGATGAAATGGCTCTTAGCAGCGAAACAGTGTGGACTTGCTATGTTGATGTTAGAGGAATGCCAGACCAGTCCGACAAAGTCATTCTTCACAATGGCTTTCAGGTGACCCTAAGGTAACCCTGTGAGAACGGAATTCCCTTTCGGTGGCAATTGGTTTTCGGTAGGGTTGAAATGCTGCCATCTTTCTATCAACGTCGTGGAGAGAAGCATATCGAGGAATGGAAGCGTTCCACGTACTTCGTGTTCAACCGTAAACTTAAGATCTTCATGCCAGTTGTTAATCTACCCAAGAAGTCTATGAACATCATTCTTCTTAAGAACTGCCAGCACATTGTTGACGAAGGGTGTCCAGAGCTTGATGTCTTTCGTGTTATCCATTACGTAGCTGTCCGGATGTTGTAGCACTAATTCAGTGATACTCGGGGAGACGAATACTCCATCGGGGCTTCCTTCAGTTACTGAAAGGCGCGTCCTTTGAGTTCAATGTAAATGTTGGTGAATACAACCTTCAGAATGGCGCTGTCCCTCTCAAACTTGCTCTTTGGAACGTTTATGATTTTTGTTAACTCTCCCAGCATGTCGAGAATCAGCATGTGCAACGGGCTGGGAAAAAGTTTTCCGACATCAAAGGAGAACAGCAACTCATCATGCCCTTTACCTTCATGTTGCTTGGATCTTTCAACAGACCTTCCTTGTGCATTAAACGACTTGGGGAAACAACATACTTCTTCAATTGAGCCGCCACTGCCCAATCAAGCTTCTGGCCAGGGCTTCCCTTAGCAGAGGTGGTAGCTGTTGCGGGGCTCTCGGTGATGCTCTGCCCAGATGCTTGATTGGGCCGTGGTGGCTCGGTTGAAGAAGCATGATGTTTCTCCATGTTGTTTAAAGCATACAAAAGATCTGTAGAAAGACCGTAATAACAGGAAGGTGGAGGGCGATGAGGTGCTGGTCTCCTCTGATATTAACAAGCTTTTGTCAGTGGGTCACACAAGCTGATTCTTGACATGCTGGGAGAGTCAGCAAAGATTTTAAATATCCCGAAGAGCGAGTTTCAGAGTGACATAGCCATGCTGTAAGTCATACTCATCAACATTTACGTTGAATTAATTTGGCAACTGAAGGGAGCCCCGATGGGCTATTCATGCTCCTCGATTATCGTTGTACAACATCTAGACAGCTGATGGGAAATAGGAAAGACGGCAAGCTCTGGAGGCACCTTATCGACAATGTGCTGGCGGTTCTTAAGAACAGTGAGGTTCATGGAGTTCTCAAGTTGACTAACAAGTAGCATGAAGATCTTAAGTTTACGGTTGAACAGGGAGTACGTGGAACGCTTCTGTTTTTTCATGTGCTTCTCACGCATGATGGTGATGGAAAGGTGGCATTTCAACGCTACCGAAAGCCAACTGCCACTAATGGGGGAATTCCATTCTCGTCCAGTCATCTTTTGGGTTAGGTGAAAGCCATTCCGCAGATCGAGTTATAATACTGGTCTGGCACTCCTATACCATCGACGTAGCACGTCCATACCCTTTCGCTGTAAACGACCGTTTCTTCAAACTTTGACCCCCCCCCCCCCCAATCAAAGGTATGGTCAAGTAGGCAGTGGCCATTGGCCAAAGAGTCGAAAGGGAAGTGGAAGCCATCAACCATCTAAAAGGATTCGATTGGCGTATCTGAAAGAAGTGAGTGAGAATTTAACGAAGCTTCTACGCAAAAGTGTTTTTGACACCTTTCTTCTAATTATGACCTTTCTTAGGCATGAAAAAGGCCTAAAAGATCGGCTTTTGAAAAGAAGGGGTATACAGCAACATAAAGAATCCGTGATGTCAAGTGAGAAGCTGAAGGCACGAGGAAAAAGGAGCCAAGTGACATTATATCCATGACCAACAATACAACGGAAGACGTCTACAGAATTCCATTCAATGGGTGGGAGACTGTTTAATTGGTGAAACGAGAAAAGGAGTTAGAAACGGAAGCAACATATGGCTGACCCCGAAAATAGAGCGGAAGAAAACAGCGTCGCTACTTACTGCATGGAGACCAAGCATAACATCGAGTGGAAACATACGCCCACCTTGTTCAAGTCCAGTGCACCGTACGATCGTAACTTGTGAGGAATGGAATTCTTAACAATCCAACAGCATTTGAAATGTCACTTTACCCCGATGAACGCTCAAGAACCCTCCAACCCCATCATCCAGTTTCTCCTAAAGGAGGATTTCAAGCAAGCAACTCTCCGATCAGTGGGATACCCAGCCTAACGGATAAACTAGGTACGTTTCACACAAGATTCACACGTAAATACTCACAACAATGACGTAAGCCAAGAGTTTGGACACTGCTGTGCGGGCCTGATGAAGACACTCAAGACAGATGTCGATGTATCGAAAATTTGCAGGATACTATTAAGGTATTTTTGTTTTGATTTAGTGCATCATTTGGTGTTATAATTTAAATTCATCATTAACATTCAAAGTAGAAACTGATATTTTATTTTTAATTTCACCCTTTTTCCCTGATTTAGTGCATACGCCCATGGGCATTTAGTAGGTGATATTAGTAATTAAAGAAAAATACTAAATGCAACCACTCATTTATGGAATTAAAAGAACATATGATCACAATGATCTTTGCTTCTAGCTTGTTAAAGCGAAAAACTCATCTGCTGAAGCCAAACATTCAGACAAAGTTGAAGTAAAGAAAGACACCGACTTGTATAGAATCCGGGACTTTCTTCTAGAGCATCATCGCCTTAAACAAGTAGCCGATGAATGTTTGGTCGAAGATGGCGGGCAAGAGGAAGAAGATGACATTCAGAACACCAAAGATAACGAAGATGAGCAGGAAGACGGGACCGCAAAGAAAATCCTTCCAGCACACGTCACGTTAGTTGTTCAGGTATGTTGTGTTTACGACATATTTGTTCATATCATGGGTGTACTGTGGATGCTCAGATGTTCCAAAATGCCGATTCCGAATTTTGTTGTTTCTGCCTATATGCTGATTAGAATATCTAGTGGAAAGTAAATTAAACTAAGGGGGGAGGGACTGGTAAGATATCGGCTTAGATCAACTAGCCGAAAATTGGCAGAATATTTTCAATAGCCAGTCGAATAACTTAAAATTGAACAGCTGAGGGGGTCTACTAATGGCTATATTTCATGAGCTGCCATTTACTCTTGTAAACTGGTACATGTAATAATAATATAATAATAATTTGGCTTTACCACCGTAAGACGGTTGGACAACGGAAGGGCGGTGAGCCACTAATACCGTGCCTTGTGGTTTAAAAAAAAGTTCATATTATTACAATATGTTCAAACAGAATCAAACACTATGCTCCTCAACAGTGCCTCTATAAATTCGCTGTAAACGGTCGGTTCAGGAAGGGCTGAAGGTCCTCCATATTAAGCATTCTACAAAATCCCCGCACTGTTGACTGATCCACCATTTCTATGACATGTACATGTATGAGCCTTGTAATCTACATTCTAAAATTGCTTCAGTCAAGTTAAAAGTTGTATACTGTCGTCGGAAGTTTGTTAGTGGATGACCTTGTATTGGCCATAAAGTATATGCCGAGCATTTTTGTCCTCAAAAAATAAAAGTAAAAACTATCAACAAATATCAACAACTATCAACAAATAGTTTAGCTTGTGTGTCGCATTGTTTGGCACCTTTTTTCCAGACAACATTTATTTTTTTTTAATTTTGCGTGGCCTTAAAATTTTTCATGGTGCTGTCATTTCAGAAAGAATTATGCTTACCCACACATATGGAAATTTTGAATATACATTTATAAGTTCGTTTTTCTCACACAATAGTTTTATCTTTTACAGATTTTTGAACGCTGTGCCCATTTCCTGCCGAGCCAAAGGCAGCAACTGGTGCTGCTGGTGCTCGACACCATCTGTGAAGCCGTGATTGCCTTGCGAGAATGGACAGGTACATAATTACACTCACTGTGAATGCTATTCAGAATAAAACTTTTTCCACAGCCCTTAAAGAGATCACTGGTCCATGAGGAAATTCTTGTAAGGAGGGAAAGACTGCTCTGCATTGCTTGGGGTTGCCTAGCAACAGTTTGAGGTGCAAAGTTTGAATGTTGGTAGTTAAGAATGCTTAGTACACTGAGCGAAAGCGAAGCTCCTATCATTTTTGGAATAAAATGTAACGCTTTCCACCACCACAAGCACATGACCTGCTCAAACGAAGGGCTACTTGAATTGAATTTTCTACAGTTGGCGGTTTCGCCTTCACTTGTTGCCAAGTAGCGTTTCTGTTAAGGATGCACCGATGTGTTAAAATGCAGATTCTGGTGTCGGATTCCGATGTTAAAAAACATAGGCCGATATACGATTCCGATATTTCATGGTCTGATGTTTTAAGGAAGTAAACTGGAACTAAGTAAAATTTTCCATGAAGTCAAAAATAATTGGAAGGATTTTCTAAATAAAGTTTAAAATTTCTGTAGGCCTAAAATGTAGCACCCAAAAATAATTACAGGCGCATCCATCCAAAAAAAAATTAGGGATAAAATTGGGCATTTCCGACGTTTTAACATCTGTTGCCTAAAACTGATGCTGATGCTCCGATGACCGATGTAGCAAAATAACGCCGAATTCCGATATCAACATCTGTGCATCACTAGTTTCTGTAAATTTTGCCTCGTGTGTTGACTAACCTGAATTAGACTTCGCGTCATTCATTCCCTTCAGGCAGGAGTGTTGCTTTCACCCAGTCTTACTGGTCATCTCAGCTGCCAACATTTAACTTTCTCCTCCTACCGTTGCCAGGCATGAGGCAACCCCAAGCGATGCATAGCAGCCTTCCCCTCAGACAAGCATCTCCGCGAATATGTTAACAATAAACACAGATGTTAAGTGTTAAGCTGTTAAAAATTCGCCAGATATAGACTGTACAAGTATTATCCTGTAATTATCTACATTTTGAAAATGAGTGTAAGAAGTGGTAGAAGTATCGCGTGTAGTGAGGAAGAAGCATCTCCACACAAACCTGTGATCGCTTCGCCTCAGGTGTAGTGATTTACTTGGCAGCACAAACGACAAACAAGAATGGAAATGGAAAACGTAGATTTATTGACAAGTGCGAAACGAATACGGTTTCAGCAAGCGAAATAGCAGAAACGTCTGCTTGTTTGGGGCTCCATTCTACTGAATGGCTGACACCCAGGCCTGGGACAATTTTTACCAATTGATCATTTAATATCAATTAGCTCTCACCCACAAAGATCTCTAGACAGACTGTTTCGCCCTTGTTTGGGCTCGTCAGTAGAGAATACTTTGTGGATGAGAGCTAGGCTACGCTTGCTATTGATATTAATTGATATTAAAAGATTTATTGACACCAATGGCTACAAATTCAATAACCAAATAATAAAAATTTAAAAATACACTTTGGCACAAACTGGGGACTGACTCAGTCCCCTCGGCTTGACCAAGACACAGCGTCCGACTGCGCGGGCCCTTAGGGCTCAGTCATAGAGTGGTAGCGTGGCTGACCCGAACTACAAAAGCGCCAGGCCCGGAACAGGGGAGGTGTGTTTGGGGGCCAGCGAGTCCTGATCCTTCACGCGGGAAGGACGAAGAAGCCCAAATGAAGCCGGCTGTGAAACTCATAATCAACTGTCAAAATTTAGCGATTATGAAGGAAATAAGCCATTTGACAGTATCTCGATGGGAAAATGTAACTGAACATGGACCATCCAATTAACAGCAAAATTAACCGTTAACTAAATAAGAGAGAACTAGCTGTTGGCAGGTAAATAAGTAAACCCTAAAATACAAAGTACAATTACATAAAATTTAAATTATAAAATATGTATAATTAACAAAAAAAAAAGTTAATGTTCACAGACACGCAAACTTCAAATTTCAAAAATTTTAATTTTATCCAAAGATTGGCAGCCGCTGTTTACAGTGGCTTATTGTCAGCATCACGAAGAATCAAGAAGAATAACACAATACCACCTTAGGAAATTTCATCAGTTTAGCAAGAACCACCAACGGCCTCAAGTTTTCACCAAAAATTTAACGAGGGAACTTTTAGTGGTTCTTGCTGAACTGGTGAAATTTCCTGAAGGTGGTATTGTGTTATTCTTCTTGATTCTTCGCGATTTTAATTTTACATACTTAATTGTAAAATATTTTGCATTTTAGGGTTTATTTATTTAATTGGCTACGGTAAGGCCATTAAAAAAAAAGAAGTTGTTTCTCAGGCATCGCCACATCGGCTAAAAGCCGCCGCATGGACCTTTTTTTTTTCATTTTCCTTGCTATTTGCCACAGCGCTTGCAACAAAATACAATTACGAGACACGGGACAAAAAAAAAACCATCACGAGCATCACACCAGCAATAGGAATAAGAGTATATCATTATTACTCTTATTATTACTACTATCTATTATTTATTACTCTTAACAGTAATTATTGTTGTTGGTGTGGCTAAAAAAAAAAACCGCCTACCCGCATGGAAAAAAAAGTTTTTTCGCCTGAGAAACAACTTTCTTTTTTTAAATGGCCTAAGTAAGTTTTTATTTAGTTATTAGTTAATTTTGCTGGTAATTGGGGGGTTGAAAATTCCGTAGCAGTTTTTACTCTGAAAATTCATCTCACGAAAACAAAGTTCAAGAACAAAATTACGCACAATTTCAGAAATCAACTAATACTATTACCAGTACTCCTTTAAATTTTCAACAGACTGGAAATGTTTGTCGTCATCAGGCACTACTACAATTTGGTAGAAAAGCCTTGGGTAGAAAAGCTGACTTCAGCTCCTTGGCCAAGCCGATCATCTTTGGATGTCACACCAGTGTTGCCTCTCTTCTACATGTCTAATGCCAAACCTTGCTCGCTCTATCTCAATAACATGGTGAATCACCAACATCTTATCAGTCTAGCGCAAGTGGCCACTAAATATCTTATTAGGTATTAAAACCTAAAAGAAGCCTACCGCCAACCATGGCGGCCTTGCACTTGAAGTGTGTGCAGGTGTTGGCAGTGCCTCAAGTGGTAGAGCAGCTGCGGCCTAAACAAAACAAAAGCTTCCCGGAAAATACCCAAGCAAGGAGCAGTCAGGAACAAATAAGCCCATTTCAGAGTCGCAATTCCGAGAATTATGGAGAATATTACCGCTAAACTTCACAACGAAGACACTTTCAATGTCTTGCTAATTTTCAATGGCAAACTGCCAGCTTCCTCAGGCACTTTTGACAAAGTATCGGCCTCTTTACACCCACATCGTCTGCTACAAATTTCTAACCACCTTAGAAACTGCCTTAGGCGGTTAGAATATATTCTCCATAATTCTCGGAATTGTGACTCTAATTTGACGAACTTTCACAGTAATATGACGAGCGTTGTTTTCACTAAGCCCATTTCAAAATTTTTTGTGGCAGGTGCAGATCCTGAGGGAGGCGATGGGAAAGATTGCCCCTCCTAAAGCCTTTAATAAACCGAATCAACCCTCATGGGCTGATAATGCTATTTTTTAAAAGTTATGACTTCACTGACTGCGAATCTTAACAATACTGTACAATTACAGCATAATTGTTATATTACAAATTTGGTTAATTCTTTACCATCAAGTTTTCAAAATATTTCCGAATTTTCAACGTAATAGGAGAAAAAAAAAGGAAATAACTGACGAAAAACTCGAAGAAAAATCCAAGCATTGGCTTTCCAGTGCTGTTATTATTTTTTTCTTTTGTTACGCTACGAATTATTTTGTTAACAGACATTGGTGGTCTAAAGAAAGATCTACTTCATTTACGGGTAAAATGGAAAAAATAGCTTTGCAGAAGTCTTCAAATACTCCAAAAATCCTTTTAAAAAAAACCCTATCAGTTTACAAGGTTCGTTCGCCCCCTCCCTCTCCTACCCCCGTGCGACCAATCCACCCCCTGAAATCTGGAACTGGTATCGCAGTCAACAAATATTAGAATTTCATCCTGGATCTGCCACTGGTTACTGGCTATTTTCTGGCCATTCTATGCACACGTAATTTCATTATCTTCCTCTTTTTTTTTTTTTTTTTTAGATGAGCTACTACCATTAGTTCATACAGTGTGGCAGCCATTTGCAGCCAGATTTGATTCTAACAATTTAATCATCATGAGAAAGGTGAGTGCAGCAATTTTCACCGTAACTCATTCAACGCCATCGGAGCAAGCGCACGCACCCCCTCCCTAAGATACTCTCAGCTCACAGATAAAACAAAATAGTGTAGTTAACTACCTGCCCTTAAAGTGTTCTTTTTTTTTTTTGGCTACAAAATGAAATAAAAACTTCACACACTTTACAGAATCAACTTTTTAGCCAACATGATTCATTATTCAGGAACCTCTATTTTCCGGAAGTTCACTGCAGGCCGGAAGTTAGCTTCAGGACTCGCAAATCACTCCCTCCTGGATCTAGACGTAAGCACTGCCGTTTCAGTGTGCAGTCTCCTCCAGTCCTGTAGGTATGAACGATTGTGTAGTTGGAATTTACTTTTCAACACCGATGTGTTTTGGATTGATAGATTGTTTGTGAATGATCACACAATCGCTGACTTTTCCGCTGTGGAATAAACTCCCTATCTGGACAGAACGAAAGTTAGAAAAATGAGTTATATTAGCTTTAACCCCCTTCTCGGATTTTTTCAAAACTTACTGCAAATTTACTACAATTATGGGATCGAACGTTCGGGCTTTAACATCACTTGCCACATCATTCCCAGTTACAGTGAAAGCAGCCACTTTTTTTAAGTGTTCTGTGGTTGGGCATTTGGAGGAGAAGGGCTCGGGCATTACAAAACGCATGTACTTCTGAAGTTCTGATTGCTTACTCGTCACTGGACTCGGTAAAACCAACAAAATCCTAGCAGGAGTGCACAAGTGATAAATGTGTGTGCACACGTGCTGCAGTGGTGATGTATTGGCATAAAACACATGTTGCAGCCGTTCATTGCAGTGGTAGTTGCTTTTCGTCTTTTGTATTTTCATCGTATTTTTTGGATTTTAACTTAAAATTAAGAGTGGGCATTAAAAGGACATAAATCTTTCCGGTATATCGTGCGACCCGATGACATTGCAGTTGGTAACATTTACACAGGTTAGAGTTAATGTCGCCAAATCACCTCGCACGCAAGAAAAAACAAGAAAATGGATGTGTTGGCAACATTTAAACAGGTTGGAGTTAATGTCGCCAAATCACCTCGCACGCAAAAAAAAAAAACAAGAAAATGGCTGTGTTGGCAACATTTACATACGTTCGAACTAATGTCGCAAAACTGAGTCATGCAGGAAAGCCAACAGGGATTTATGTTCCTTTAAGCCGAATATAAGCCTATGTGAGACTAGCTGACAAATTTAGTAATGGACGTTTACCCGAAGATGGGCGCTTACCCGAGCATTTACGGTAATGAAGATAAAAGCCGCGGTGGAGTAATTAAGTGTGCCTCGATACATATTTTCTGTAAACTGACCATGTCTTTTGTTGTGCTGTAAAATGTTCAAGCATGAGGGGATCAATGCCATTCCCACTAACTGTAACGATTGTAGCAATTGCAAGCAAGCTTTCTGTATTTTCCGTGGTTGCTTTGTGCTATTTTGAGCCCCCCCAAGATTGCATCGCACTTGTCAGCATAAGCAGCATATGTTTTAATTCTGCTTCAGGCTTTCCACACTTTGTGCATCATGAGCGACATTTGTGGTGACTTTATTTTGCGACGAACGATGGATGACGTTTGGCCAAAAATTGTTAATTTTCTTCAATCGCAGATGTCTGTAAGGTAAACTGTTTTCATTGTGAAAAAATACAGTGTTTTGTTGTTTTTGCACCTATAAGTGTATAATGTGAAATGAAATTTTTCCAAGTCCAAACTATTTTCATTGCCTTAGTATGTTGCATGCAAATCTTTAGTTTTAACCCTTTGTGTGCGTCATTGTGACAACATCGAACAGAGTGGAAGTGTTTGTAAGGTTTTTATTAGGGGTGTGCAAGTAGAATAATTTTAATTCGAGTCGCGCCGAGCCAAGTTCGAGTATTTGGTTAACACTCTTATTTTGCAAGTTTCTATTTTATTTGTTAGTGTAATAAGAACTAAGATGCTGCTTAATGGAGTGTGCAGGTCAACGTCTACAACTAGTTTTCCGGTTTTTAAGATATAACTTTAAAATAGTTTGAGCTAATGGCTTTTAATTGTCACCACTGGAAAGCTCTTTTCTCCATCGCAGAATCCTCCTCACTGTGTTACAAGATCTTGCCGCTGGCGCGTGCAGTCATAATTTCTTAAGCTAAGATTGTTGAATTACTGAGGGGAATTCGTTTCGAACTATCGTTTTCGCAGTTGAACTGAAGTGCGCCATCTTTCCAAGCAAAGCAGCGTGGCTACGAGGCTACGCGATTTGTTGTGAGTATTTCTATCGATACTGGTTGGCGAGTATTAAGATGGCGGCCGGCATGGCGATGGCAGATTTTGCGAGAACGAAAAACGTGGCGGCCTGTTCGGCCGGCCAAGTGCGTCCGCACGTGGATATAATTGCTTCTTGAGAACGTTGCGGCAGTGGTTTAATACGGATTGTCAGGTTCGTAGTATTTATTTTTGGTTTGTGTGGCGGAATTTGGCAGAGAAGTGTGTTTGGGAGTTCATATGTGAAACCCATTGTCGGAGTCGGTAACTGACCGAACCGACAGGAGCCGCGAGTGGCGGACGGTGGAAAAAAGTGGTTGGAACAGTAGATGTTGGTGATAAAAAAGTACGAATGGCTCTGTTTTAAAATTTTTATTTTGTTTTTTTGGGCGATGCGGAACGCTGGGGCGTGTAAGGCATTGGCTCTACCGAGTGCGAATGGGTAATTTTTGTTGGATTGGATTGTTGGAGAACATAGCTGGAACGCAGCTTGGAAATAATGAGCACATGGCGTGCTGGAAGTTTGAGAGGCCACAGGGCAGAGTGGGTGGCCATTGGGGCGTCGCCGGCAGTGCTGGATATTGTAGACGGTGCTGGTCTAGAGTTGGGAAATACGCCACCGCTGAGAGCGGTTTCGGCGAGGCCGCCATTATTTGACGATGCGAATGAGATTGCTCCAAAATTGAGCGAGATGTTAGCTCAAGGTGTACTTAAGAGAGTGAAAAGCGGGAGTGTAGGAGGTGTGTCACCAGTTTTGTCAGTGGCAAAGCCAGTCGGATCGATCAGGATAATTTTGAACCTGAAAGGCATGAATGAGTTTGTAGTGGTACGGAAGTGCTACTTGGATACACTACCGAGGGTAGTAGAGCATGTACAGCCAGGGTAGTGGATGGCTACCATCGATTTGTCAGGCGTTCTATGCAGTGGCAATAAAGGACAGTGCACGACGATTGTTAATGTTTTCCTGGCAAGGTTGTCTTTACCGCTTTTTGTGTGCTGCCATTTGGGTTGGCTTCGGCCCCGGGTACTTTTATGAAGCTTATTTCAGTGGTGAGGCGCTTCTTACTCCGGGCAGGTGTGTTAATTTTCGTTTACCTGGATGATTTTGCAGTGGTAGGCCCGTCCGCAGCAGGTGTGAGGCGTGATGTGCGGAACGTGTTGGAAACCTTGCGGAAGTTATGCTTTTTCGTAATTTGTGGAAAGAGTGTGCTGGTGCTGTCGCAGGCTTTGCAATTTTTGGGTATGATGTTGGATCTGCAGTCAGCCCGTTTTGTGCTGCTGCCTGAGAAACAGGCTCGTATGGTACGATTGGTTGCGGGACGGCAATGAGACCCGGTCACGGTTGTTAAGGAGCTTCAATGGTAGTTGGGGCTGGCGGAAAGTTGGTTGTGTGCCGTGGAAAACGGCGAGTTGCACACACGTTGGTGGCAACACGACCTGGTGACCTAATCTTTCCCAATCTTGTAACAGTGCACGGAGTCAGCCTCTCGCAAGGATGTTGCGAGGATTTGAACTGGTGGATGAGTCGCTCGGTGGTAGTGAAATCCTGGGTCTCTGTGGAGGTGCAGTAGTGGTAACAACGGGCGCCTCGGACATGGGCTGGGGACCAGCCTCTGGGGATTCGCAAGCGCATGGAAGGTGGCAGCCCAGGGAGGCTGCCTTGCATATAAATGCGAGAGAATTATTGGCTATGCTAAAGGCGCTAGATGTTTTTGGAGACCTGGTCAGGGGACGGGTCGTGCGAATCCTTTCGGATAATGTGGTAGCCGTGGCATACGCGATTCATCAAGGGGGACGAAGTCCTAGATGCTTAATGCCATGGTCTGTTGCCTAGAGCAGCATAGAAGTCAGCTGGAGTGTGTAGTACAGGCGGCATTTGTGCCGGGAAGTTGGATATGACAGCGGATGGTTTGTCTCGAAATTTCTGGGACAGATTTGACTTCTGATTGGGTACTGCGGCGTTCCAGAGGATTCGTAGGTGGTTTGGGACGCCAGACGTGGACGTGTTCACATCAGAGGCGACGGCCCAATTGCAGCAATTTGGGTCGTGGGGTCGCTGCCCACGGGCCGAGTTTGTGGATGCGTTCAGTGGGAACTGGGGCCCGTTCTTCCCGTACCTTTTCCCCCGTGTCGTTTAATTGGACCTTGCGTCGACAAGCTCGTCGTGGATCGAGTTGAATGGGGAGTACTGGTGACGCCGTACTGGCAGTGTGTGGCCGGGTTTGTCCGGTTGTGGGCCTGCGCCAGGGGGGGGGGGGGACCGTATCCCTTGCGGAGCGCAGGGGCCCTCCTCTGGGACCCGTACTTAGACGCCGAGGTGGCGGATGAGTGGGTTCCCTGGGTAGTCTGGGGGGTAGGTACAGGCTGATTACTGAGTGGGATCAAGGTCACCACAGCCATCTTCGGAGCGATTCCGGGGTTTGCACAGCTTACTAATCTATCCCAATCTTGTAACACAGTGAGGAGGATTCTGTGATGGAGAAATGAAGATTCTCCCAGAGAACTTGTTCTCGCCAGGAGAATCTAAGTTCTCTGAGTCGAATCCGACGAAACTGTGTTACAAACACTGCCCGCCCGCCTCCCTGCATGGAATCGTGCGTTCGCAGCAAGAAAAGAGTGAGTGGACGCGAGCAGGGTAGGGGGAAGTGGGATAGAGGCGGAAGTGACGCAATATTTTGCATAAATGACTGCATTAATGAGGTAAAAACGCGCCGTAGGCATAGGGAAGGATCCCAATCTTGTAACACAGTTTCGTCGGATTCGACTCAGAGAACTTAGATTCTCCTGGCGAGAACAAGTTCTCTGGGAGAATCTTCATGTTCAGACGGTGAATTTAGTATATTTGAACTCAAACTCGGTCAAAAATTGGTGAAGTTATCACATTTTCACTAGATTCGAGTTTTCCAAGTATGGATGCAAGCGACGAGCCGAGTTCAATTATATGTTGCGTAATCGGCTGGAATTTTTCAAGTATCGCATCACTTTGGTTTGTCATCTTCTTTCATTTTTTTTTCTGCAACTTGCATGCCAAAGAGAAGAAACAGGCAGCCAACATCTTTAATCTCTTCTGTGTCAGGAGATCTTTAGAGAGGTCGTTTTTAAAGCCTCATACGTTGGCAGCATGATTCGATCTCATTTCCTCTTGACTCACTTCTCTTGGGTTCTCGGGAAAAGTCTCTTGAAACTCATGTTTCATCACTGGACTTGGTCTTTTTGTGCCAAAGTGGGCATGAGTGTTTGGCACTGAACGGGTGCCGAGCTTGCACTATTTATTGAATAACTCCACGGAAAATGCTTACCACGTGTGGAGAACTTTCTTTTGTCACAACATACACGTTGGCTTCCTGCTGATTGTGCAAACAGCTGAGTTGAGGCTTTGGCATCATTTGCAAGAAAAAGATGTGGGAACCAGACCTTGTGAGAGAATCCGAAAAGTGTGCATCCACTTCGGTCTGGTTTGTAAGTCACGTCCTAAACAAACCAATCCTTATTTTCAACTTTTACAACTTAAAAAAAATGGTAGGACTTAACAAAAACTTTGTGTCGTGCATTTTTTTTTGGCTTCACTTCACAACGATCAGTTTTCTATTGCTTTTCAGTTACAACAAGTCAAAAGCTGAATTTAAGTTTACAGTTGCCTACAAACTACAGCTAGATATTCTGGGAAAGATTGGGTTGTTGGCGCAACAGGTATTTGCACTTAATTCTCATTCTACGTATGTAGTTATCCATTAGTATATTTTGTAACTATTAACTTTTTTGTTTTTTCTTTATTTTGTGGCAGCTAAAACTGAAGGCTGAAGAATGTGAAAAGTTGATAACTGTTTGCGTGCCTTACCTGAATTGCAAGCAGCCTAAATCATTACAAGAAGTAAGTAATGAATACCAAATACTGTTTGACAATTTAGGAGTAAGATGGTTTTGAAAAGATTTTACGGTTTATGCGATCGCTGGTTCAAGCCGGTATTCAGTTGTGTGGCAGACAATCACTATGACCAACGAGATGACACTTGCTCACGTTGTTCGCGTTACATGTTGGGACTCGGTTTTTTTTTTTAACTTTTGCGCTTAGCATGCTCTAAAAGTAGTTGGTTGATGCGAAAGAGATAAAAGTTTGTCTCCAAGAAATCATTTCTCGGTCGCAGACTCCTTCTCACTGTGTTACCTGTTATGTTACAAATGGGATATCCCTCTTGCTGTCGGCACTTGCCATCTAACCTAATTTGCATACAATTCAACTATAAAGAAGACACTCACACTGTCTTACTAATTTTCAACAGTACCCCTACTGTCTTCATCAGGCCCTCCAAAGTTCATATTAGGTCTCTGGTTACATCCTAGCTTGTTGTCAGTTGCGTGGATTTGAATTTGACAGTTATCAAAGCCTCCAGTATTTGCAAGGCATGGCATACATCGTGGCCTTCCATATTTGCAAGGCATAGAGCCAATATGGCCTCTGCTTATTCTCCATTTGTGAATCCAACAACTGACAACAAGCAAGGATGTAACCAGAGACCTAATATGAATTTTGGAGGGCGTGATGAAGACAGTAAGGGTACTGTTGAAAATTAGCAAGACAGTGCGAGTGCCTTCTTTGTGAAATTGAGTGGATATGGAGGAAATAAGCCATTTGACAGTTAATTCTGAGTTTCACAGTAGTTCTATTAACAATGTTTTTAGAAATTCAACTATAATTTATGCAAATTTCACGTCACCTGACCCCTCTCTCTACTCCCTCTGTCGTCCCATTCCTATCCACCTTTTCTTTTGCCGTTGCACACATCGGACGTGTTTGTAAATTGGTGCTACTAATTCGGTTGATGGTGCGTTTCCGTTTAGCAGCGTTTTTTGTTGGTCGGGAAGACCAGGGTTGATTGTGGTGCGTTGAGTTGGTAAACGATGCCCGTCGCAGAGGCAGATGGGCCATGCGAGGCCGAGTCAGGTTTAGGCCTAAAGACGTGGCAACGATCGGTCTTGCACTACGATGCAGTTATTGATGAACTAATGCAGTAAGTGTTGAACGAAGCGACCACGATGGAAGCGACCACGATGGTGGTCAGGCAATATTGGTCACGTCATTTTACTGCCTGCGGGACACTACACCTATTTAAATAAATAAATAAGAAAATATGACCCTGGCCTAGAGAAACCCAGTAGGCAGACTGGCAATTATCACTAGGTGAGCCTGCCCGGCCGTGCCACCCCATCAGGCGATTATGATGTGGATTGGATTGTCACTGCAGAGTGGGTAGTGTTTGAGTGACCCCTAAAAACTTTGGGTCTTGGCAGGTGGTGCGACTAGGGGAGCCTTGGGACCGGAGTGAAAGAAAGTCCCGGTTCCGTGAGTTGAGCACCTGCAAGGTAGGGCGTGTTTCGAAGAAAGTTGTGAGTACGGCCTAGGGGGTAGCCTGTAGTTGTTACTTTTCCACGGATGCCCACAGATTGTGTTCGCAACACTGGTCTGTTGCCAGGGTGTTTTGATGACCGACTTTGGGCGCACCAGTGCCCCTGCAGTTGGCAGGGGATGCTGATGATAGCTGGCCTCCTGGAAGGCAAGAGGGGGTGTTGACAAGGTGTAGGACCGGGGTTGTGTCTTGACACAGAGGTCTGTACTATCTACTATGTTGGGATGGCTAGGAGGCTTGGTATTGGCGGCGTCAGAGGTACGGTGCAGAAGCTAAGTGGGCTTATAGTTGGTGATGTGGAGGCTCGCCCGATGGTAAGTAGGGTGACTCTGGTTCCACGGGCACCGTGGTCGGAATGGTGTAGGAATGAATTCCGTCCGTGCATTTGGTAATAAATGGTTGTGATGGCGCCAGGGGATAGGTGCTCTTATCTTCGACCTGGCGGCTTGGTCATTTTGGGCACGGGAGGCTGGACTCACTGGCCCGTGCGGGTCCCGCATCGCTCTGGCTAACTGGCTAGGGGACTAGGTTGCGTCGAACGCCGGTCGCGGCGTGGGGCCGTGGCCACCGGAAAGGGACATGATCTCCAGACTTCAGCCAGGCAGTTGCTAGGTGTAGCCACCCAATTTTTGGCGGAAATGACGGCCACCTGCAACGAGAACTGGTCGCATGTTACCATGGTTGACAGGTGGGAAGCTGACCGAGCACCACGACTTGGAATCTGACCTCATTTGTAACACAGCAAGGAGGAGTCTACGACTGAGAAATGATGATTCTACCAGAGAACTTGTTCTCGCAGGAGAATCGAAGTTCTCAGAGTAGAATCCGACGAAACTGTGGTACCTTTACTTCCGCCCTCGCCTCCCAGGCGCTCCTGTGGCTCAGCTGCAAAAAACAGTGGGTAGGAATGGGGCGAGAGAGAGTAGAGAGTGGGGTCAGGTAACCTGAAATTTGCATAAATTATTGTTGAATTGTATGCAAATTAGGTTAGATGACAAGTGCCGACAGCAAGAGGGATATCCCATTTGTAACATAACAGGTAATACAGTTTCGTCGGATTCTACTTTGGAACAAGTTGTCTGGTAGAATCATCATTTCTCTGAGGTACTTCATAAAAAATATATATTTTGTTCGTCGCCCTTACTAAGGTAACACAATCCTGATACTAGTACAGTACTATCACAGTTCAGATTGGTTTGCTAGTGGTATTGGTCTAGTACGTATGGTGGAACGTGATTTTGGTATTCTTTATAACAAGCCATTTTAATAGCGTTTCTGAGAGCTAAATATTGTTGACTAAAGGCTGCACCTATACAGGATCGGATTGGTTACCGAAATTTGTTGTATTTTACTCAAGAAGTCACCGAGTATCTACCTAGCTATGTTGTTAACTGTTAGTTTCCATTTTATTGTTTTTTTTTTGGTAAAAATTATTGGATTTTTTTCGAAGAAAACTACATGAGGTTACAATAGTTGATAACAAAATATTGGGGATCAAATTTTGAAGCAAAACTTGTAAAACTAAGTTGGTATCTGTATCGTGTTGGTAAACTTTGTATCGTTGCTGGCCTCAGTTCTGTAGCTTAAAACTTTCTTAAGGTATTTAACAAATACCAAAAACAAATCCCACTGTTGTCACCATAGTTACTCTTAAAGTCATTCCATAAAATTGAAAATTTTATTTCATTCATCTTCAGTTTTAGCCTTTTTTTCTAATGCGTTGGGTTACCCATTATGGTTGGTATCGGTATGAGTTGCCAGTGATGTGCAGTGGATCAAAATCTGTCGCGTACAGCTTGTCACAGTGTTGATACCATTCTATATTTAATTAATTTGCCCTTTAATTGTATCATTGTCTGTTGATTAATCGTTTGTTATCCTTGATTTTAAGTTAACTGCCCCAGCTAAGATGATACTGACGTGCATCTAAACAACTGTAACGCGAATTTGTAAAGTGATGAGCGTCCGAAGACTAAGGGTTCTGAAAGGAACAAACAGAGACGCTCGACAATTGTCTGGTAAACTCCCAGTATTAGCTTTTCATCTAAGCCTTGCCTAGGTTTAATTCAGGTAAATGATCGACTTTCTAATTTAAATTAGTGGAGGAAAGTAACTATCGCGCAACACGCATCTGACAACGGTGCAGTACATGCACGCACGCACGCACTCACTTGAGCACGCCTGCCAGGATGTTGTTGGTTTAAGTGATTCCAGTGGTGAGCAAATACCTGTAGGAAATACTGTGGTCAATGGATGGGCGTTTACTCGAGCGTTTACGGCAGAAGGGTTAACAGTGGTGTGCGGCACCATAACTACAGTTATTAAGTTTTTTAATAAATTTCAAGATTGTGACTAAGTTGCCATATTTCTGGAAGCTGCTACAAATAATTTTTTTTTTCCTTTTTACAGGCAACCATAAAAGTATTCAAGAGCTTAATTTTGCTTGAACCCGACATTGTGTGGCTACACCTGCACGCTGTTTGTGGTCTGGGCAGTGATTTAGTTTCCCCGAACCCAGTATTCCCTGCCCTTGTTGTAAGTATCCTTGGTATCAGAGTTTTTTTGTGTGGATGCCAGCGTAGCAATGTTGCACCTGCGCCAAGTTACCTAAAGTCGAATTTGAAATGTATCGCGCAAAGCAGCATTGCTCTATTTAATTGTTGGTTAGGATTACGAACAAATGATCATCTGTTTGCTGATTTTTTTTTTATTATTACTTAACCGAATACAACCATATTTTAAACTCATAATCTCAAACTGAAGATCCTTCTCTGAATTTTGCAAATTTTCGACACTAGAATTAACTCTTACTGTTTCTTCAGGCTTCGTTTGTCTGGTTCACATCTTGCTTTAGGTCAATGTTCAAGTTTTGAATACACTCTCTCTGCAGCCTCTCGTTCTTGTCAGGCACACTGCCTGGCACATCCATCACTGTTGGAGGCTGTCCTAGAAATAACTTGGCACTATGTACACGATAACAAGCGTTGCTAGTTCTTGGATATTCATGAGATGCTTGTTGTTCCGTTCATGCATCTTAATTGTCAGCGATTCAAGATAGCGGAGAGGTCTGTCCATGGCAGAATTGGATGCCGTTCTTCTTTTTACCAAATCTTTTATCTGCCCATGGATAGCCGTTACCAATTTAGTAAGGCTGTGCAGATACCAATACTGGTACCGGGACCGGCTGCAGGTACCACTGGTAACAGTATCGGATCGGCACCGGCTTCGGCGTTTTCATACATGACTAATTTGGCATATTGTTCCCAACCTTACTAAAAATTAAGCAACCTATAAGTTTCTTAATAAAATATTTTGAAATTATTTAGCATACAACTAAGACAGTAAAGGAAAGGCCTATAAGTATAAAATGTTTATAGTCAACACAGAAAAAAAATTCTTTTGTAAAAGTGTTACACCATTATATTATTGACGTATCAACACACTCTGTATTGTTTATTAAGTTATCGTTTGACATCGGCACCGGGTAAACGGGCACCGATATCGGGAAAATGGCACCGGCACAGCCTTACAATTTAGCGTAGAAATTTATCTTCCCTTAGTTTAGCGTATTGATTTTATGTGCACAAGAAAAATAGGTTGTGGATAAAACTATGGACGCGTGTTAAAAACTTAAAATGGGTACTCGCTTTATAGAATGCCAACTGACGGCAGAATCTCATTTTGGCCAGTAAAGGTCCGTTACAGAGTGAAATCTCTTTGGCTGCAGCCTGAAAGATTGCCGAAAATTTGCAAGGTTTTGCTGATGACGTGAGCAATTTTTGGTTCTCCATTTTGTCCAAGTTATTTTATTATGAACATCAAACAAAGTATTTGTGCCGTACCATCGGTTTTTCGTTTGAAGTAAAACTGCAGAGAGGTTACAAATATCTATTTTGTTTTGTAGATAAAGCCATCTTCAGAAGTAAATGCGGACATCCAGGCCAACGCAAGACTAATTCTTAGCGAACTTTCTGCTGTATGACTACAAATAAAAATTCTGTGCCATTTTCTTTTTTAATTAATACAATGTGAGTTTATTAAAACATCACACAAAGCCCCACCACTTATGTATTGCCATGGGTGAACTAAACTGTTCGTTGTGTTACCGTGTTCGTCAAATTCAGAGTATTAATATATTTACCACTCATTTTCACAAATAAGACTGTGCTTACGTCTTGCAAATTTTCAATGGCCGGCTGCCATCTTCCTCACGCATTACGACGAAAGTTTTGTTGATTCTTGTGTGCACTACATCGTTGTCGTCTGCTTTACAACAACAATGTAGTGCACAGAAGAATCAACAAAACTTTTGTCGTAATACCTGAGGAAGATGGCAGCCAGCCATTGAAAATTTGCAAATCGTAGACACAGTCTTATTTGTGAAAATGAGCGGTAAATATTAATTCTCCGAATTATGACTCTGAACATGGGTGAATAGATTGTTTGGACAAGTTACTGTCTCTCGTAATTCGCCGTAGAGGCAAGATCAGTTAGCGTATTTACATCCTACTGTCTGGAGCCAATGTTTTTGATGTCATGTGTTTGTCCATTCGGATTCACTTCCTGTCTTGAGAGGCCTAAAAGATAATCGACAAACTTCAAATTTTGTGTTCGAACTGGTGGAGCTTTCCAGACACGATCTACAGGCCTACAATAATGCTGTTAACGCCAAAACCGAAAATGACACATTGCTCAACATATTGTCAGGATGAGCTCTGCGGAGCTCATGCCCCTGACACTGGAACCCCAGATAGAGGGACACACAGTGAGTCACGGATGTAATACGCCCCCGTCTTAAGAAATCAAGAATGAGTTCAACTTGTGGAGAGCAGCCTCGGCTGTCTCTGTACAAATTTTGGCGCCCGAACATTCTGTCTCGAAATTCTGGATGAGTGCAAAAAAATCGCAGCCTTACCATCGCGAGCACGCGCTCCACGTGTACTGTACGTGAGTAATACCTCTCTGGACATGTCATTTGTTTTCGTGGGGATATGCAAAATTTCTGGATTTTACTTTTTTTCCACCCAGTCTACACGTCAGCACGTCTAAAACTTTGTGGAACTAAATCTCTGTGTCTATTCAACTTCGGCGGACAGAGACAATTCAAGAAAATTGATGGAACAATGGCGCCAGAGAACACCAACAATTGTTCCGTTGAACAAACAAGGGTCCTGTTAACACATCAGATGAGAATTGAAAGCACCAGTTACTTTGCTAACAACGAAACACCGGGAAAAGCTAAGTCCACGAAATTCAATCATCGTGCAGCTAGTGTACAAATAATAATGAAACACACAGCAA
>JAHWFP010127658.1:0-10524 GCA_023313725.1 Lithobius niger
AAAAAAAAAAAAAAGGTGTCCCAGAGTTGTTGATGGTTGGTGTCGGGTCTCCTAACCAATCGACAGGAATTTTAGGCCTCATGCCTTTACAATGTATAATATGTTTAAGTTATGGGTACCATCTCTAAACCCTTTAGTGTAAACCAATTTTATGTAAAACAAGTTGTTTGGTAACCTTAAACCACTCTAGTGGTAGTCTGTTAACTTTAAATAGAGCTGATAGTTGCGCATGCGCTTATAGTACCCTCTATTCCGATCCTTATCGCAAGCTAGGTCCTAAGGAGTGCGCCCAGGGTTTTTTTTTTATGGTTTTCCAAGAATAATAAAATAACTTTCTGTGCACGGCTGACTGGTAAGAGCATAAATGTTGCGACTATCTCATTTGAATTAACAGCTACAAAAACCCTTAAACTGTGACCCTTTATGGTCAAAATTTGCATTTTTATTTATATAAACTTTCGTTTGCTCCAATTTTCTTTGTGGCCTGTACGACTTTCCTGCAACAAGCAGCGCGGACAGCACTAAGTTAATTTTTGCAACTAGTGTCCCTTTAAACTTTTAATTTTTATTTACAAAAATTTCTTGAGCCACAAAAACGTCAGTCCCCCAAAAATATAAAATGGCAATTTTTATTTTTTGTAAACAGTGTATTTTATAACTTGTGGTGATGTATTTCACGGGAGGTGTATTCCTCAGAAGGTGTATTCCTTGGTGCATTAATTTATGCAATTTATTTACATGGCTTGGCAGTCTTGTTCTTTGGCATGTCTTGTGTGCACTGACCTTTTCTGTTGTAGCACTTATTTGGAGTTCGACAGTAACCCCAAATAGAGTCCTCCGCGTGGGGGCGTGTAAACGCGGTCTCGTATCAGACGCTCGTGGTGAGGACACCTTAACACCACCGAAGAAAAAACCTGAGGGCAGTATTCTTCCACACCAGAAGAAAATCGTCTATATGGCGATTACGAATTGAAATTGTAAATAATGTACATTTTTCTCTTAGGCATAAAGCCGAAACACTTTCCAGCTTAGTTGTGTTTTAGATGTTGACAACACACGATATTTTTTATTCGTAACAGGTGACGACTTTGTTTATTTATGAAAAATGTCCGACGTTCAAACCACTGTAAAAACTAACCTAAACTGCGATATAGCCCTTTAAAAACTAGCTGGAACATTTAATCTTTTGATTTGTGCACTTAATGCATTTTGGTAAACTAAACTTCTTGCCATGAACCCTACCGGAGCTCCAATGTTTATGTTTGTTTATTTTTACGTACCCAGTGTATGAATTTTTATGTCTATTTTTTTTTAGCATCTCCATCCAAACTCCGACCGTAGCAAACCTCTAAAACTAAAACAAACTAGCTTTCCTTCACTTAAATCATGCCTTGTATATAGCAATCCGTTTCCCAAAGTCGAATATTTATTCTGAGCAATACTCTTCGTTCCCCCCCCTCCTTCAAAAGTTGCGATGCATAACATCGTAGTTTATTTTTATAGGCCTAAATTCATGTTGTTTATGAGTTTTAAACTCACTGCACTTGCATGCCAGGCCTCTAATTGTTTACAAAGCCTTTAAAATTCCTTTGTTGACTCAGCTCCTTCAATACCGTAGCCGTAAACACACGGAGTCAGCACCCAACGCATTGAGAGCAGCCTCGCTACCCTGCCCGTCCGCGCTGTCATGGCCGACTTCCGGTAGCGACAGCTCGGCCGGTTTGGGTCAGTCTCTCCTCCTCCAAGTGTCCACCTCTTCCCCACTCACCCCCTCCGTCGCTCTCCTACAGGTCTGCGCTAACCCTCTACCTGCCTGCCAAGCAGAAGGCATAAAAACCCAGACGCAGTAGAGTTTCGTGAGCACAGCTCAGGATACTCAAAGCTAGAGGCCGCTACGCCGGTCGGGAGTGGAGATGCCGCGGTCCGATTGTTGCCATGCCGGGCAAAGGTAGTGGTTCGTATTTCAACTTAGTTTAACTTTAAAAGTTTATTTTTTGGACTTTACGTCAAAATTTATAGTTTAATTTTAAACTTAACCCTTTGAGAGCTGAGTTATTTTTTATATCTCCAAAAGTAGGGGTACACCTGGACGGGGCTCGAACTAGCAACCTGAAGGAGCTCTTCAACGTGAGACACACGCCTCTACCAACTCGGCCACGGCCGTCTCTAGAGTCGGCTTGTTAAGGGAACCTAGTATTGTTGTCATTCCTGCATTGTTGCCCGTCTCGCGCGTAGTAAGGACTCTGTTTTTAATACTTCAACCTGTGCTTGTGTTTAGCCCGAGATTTTCTCGGGTTTAGCACTTAAAGGGTTAACCTCGTAGCTTTGTAGTTAATTTTATGGTGCGTCAAGACAAACGGCTTTTCGGACGTTGGCGGCCGTAATTTAAGGGTTCACGGTCCCTTACTAAAAACCAGCTTTCTTTATTATGTTTTTTTAAACGCAGTTTAAAGTAAACAAAGGACGGTTTGATCTTCGTGGGGTTTCCATTGATTAATCGCTCGGATCGACTTTATAGGTAGCTGCGGCTTCTGTAATTTAAGGAGTTGACTTATTAACAGCAACTGTAGGAGGTTTAATGCTTTGTTAATTCACGTTGAAACATAACTGTAAAACAGGTTTACTATTATAGGTCAGCCGAGGCTGTTTGTAATTTAGAAGGCTCTTTTGCGAAATCCCCTTGTGCCTACTCAAACTCACTGTTTCTATTTGAAATTGTTTTGTGAACATAGCGTTTGTTCAAGTTGAATTTAATGTAAATTCCCCCTGTTATTTATAAACTAAGTCCAGTTGTAAATTTGCCAAATGTAAATGTAAAGTGCGGTTATTTTAACATGTTTGTTTAAAATAAAAACCAGGAGTTTTAAACGTCCGACGGTTTGTTCGTTCGTTGTTTTGCTAGAAGTTAGTATTTAGGACAATTCTCTTCAAATATAACTTAGCTAGCCTTTTCCCACCTTGGTGGCAGCGTTACCCGCTATTTATTCACTAGTCAGGTCTTAGATTCTAGAGCAGTCGTGGTTCTAGAGCAGGCGGCATTTTGGTTGTTTATCGCTTAGGCTTAAACATGATAAGTGTTAGGGTCTCCGAACATACTGAAGCAATTTGTTTATTAATGCCTTTACATAAATTAAATATTATACTCTGCTACATTCCAAATGGTAGAGATGAGCAACTTGTGGCAAACACATGCATTTTCGTAAAATCCTGCATAAATCCTCTTTGTTCTAACTTGGTTCTAGGTGACCTCAATCTTTCTACCATTAATTGGGACTTGCTGTGTGCTGCTGACAGGCATCATCGTTGTTTCCTTGACGTTGTCATTGAGCTAGGCCTTTGCCAGCTCGTCAGGGAACCTACTCGAGGAGAAAATATCCTCGACATTGTTCTTACTGATAACGACAGACTTGTCATTGGCACCAAAGTGATTGATCATTTGGGTACAAGTGATCACTGCATGGTTTCTTTTGATGTGCAATCACCCTATCCAGCCTTCACGAGTGAAGCCAGTAAAACTGGTAAGATTGACTTTAACCACCTCAGACATAGACTTGCGGGTGTTGACTGGCGTGGTCTCATGGAGATGGCTGCCTCGAGCACAATCTTGGCTTGGGACCTATTTTTTGAAACCCTCCAGGAGGAAGTGAATCAGTGTAGATCGGTTCCAAGTCAAACTAAGAAACCTGGTTACAAACTTCCACGAAATATCTCCAAACTTAGCCACCACAAATTAAAACTGTGGCAGGCCTACAAAAGAACGCCAACTATGGAAAATCTACACTCTTATAATAATTACCGCAAAATATATGCATCCGCTGTAGCTAATTGGCATAGTGAATATACATCCGCTGCTATTAAAGAGGGAACACTTTCAGCCCTTTTCCGCCTTTATCGTGAGAAAACATGTAGTGCTCGGGACTTTCCCCCTATCAAAATTGGTGGTGACTATAAAACACATAACGGCGAAAAAGCAGATATTCTTAACCAACTGTTCGTGTCAAACGGACAAGTTGACAACAATGATGTTTCTCCATCACTTGATCTTGAGGATACTCTAAACCCCTCTTTTAATATCGGTTTCACTCCATACTCTGTGAAGCGTACCCTCGACAAAATGAAACCTAGTCATGCTGTTGGTCCCGAGGGGTTTTCCGCCTATTTCTATAAACAAATTAGTAATGAAATAAGTTACCCCTTATCTTTTATCTTCTCATCCTCTTTTATGGAAGGTATACTTCCACCAGTCTGGAAAACTGCGGTTATCACACCTGTTTTTAAGAAGGGAGATGCATCTGATCCTAAGAATTATCGTCCAATCGCTCTCACAGTTGTACCATGCAAGTTAATGGAAACGCTTATCCGAGATTGCATGCTTGCTTATATTGAGTCTGTTGACTTAATCCTACCCGATCAATTTGGCTTTCTGCCAGGCCGGTCAACTACTTTGCAGCTCTTACTTTGCCTCGACAGGTGGACCTCTGCCATGGATATTGGTGTACCGTCAGACATCGTCTATTTCGATTTCAGCAAGGCGTTTGAATCCGTGGTACACTCTAAATTATTATTCAAACTTAAAAACTCAGGTTTTAACTGTAAACTTCTGCGGTGGATTTCATCTTTCATTAGCGATCGAACCCAATGTGTTCGAATCTCAAATTCTTTTTCTTCCATGAGGTCTGTTACCAGTGGCGTCCCCCAGGGCTCAGTCTTGGGACCGCTTTTGTTTGTGATATATCTGAATGATCTTACATGTAACCTGAAAGGTACCTCTTTGTCAAAGTTCGCAGATGATCTTAAACTAGACTCCGCCATTGTTGGGACAGACTGTGAAAATATCTGCTGCGAAATTGCTTCAGTTGCAGATTGGGCAAAAAAATGGCAACTGCCTCTTTCTATTCCTAAATGTTGTACATTACACGTCGGTCGCACTAACTTTAATATGACTTATATTTTGGACGAAAATGCTCTACCAGATGTAAATTCTGTTAAGGATCTCGGCGTCTGGTTTTGCAGGGACTTAAAGTTTAGTCATCATTGTTCCCAAATCACTGCAACAGCATTTAAACGCTTAGCTATTGTAAACCGCTGTTTTTCTGCTTGCGACCTTAAAACCAAAGTTTGGGCCTTCAAAGTTTTTGTGCGTCCTATCCTGGAATATGCAAGCCCGGTTTGGTCGCCTTACTTGCTGCAGGACATCGACAGAGTTGAATCTGTCCAGCGGAGATTTACGAAGTCCTTACCAGGATTACGAAATCTCACCTACATTGAGCGCTTACGGTCTGCAAGATTGGAATTACTTGAACTTCGACGCCTAAAGACGGATCTGATTTTGACTTTTAAAATTATCCATGACAAACTTCTCCTAGCAGTTCCTTTTTTTGAGCACAATAATATGTGCTTAACACGCGGCCATTCACTTAAACTCAGAAGTCAACCAGCACACTTAAACTGTCGTGTTAACTTCTTTTCCCATCGTGTGGTTGAGGTTTGGAATGCTCTGCCCGAGTCTGCCGTCTCCTCTGCTACCATTGATAAATTTCGTGCGGAATTAAACAACCAAAATCTGTCGAGGTTCTTGAAACGTAAACCATGTTGGTTTTAATTTTATTTCGTAACTAGTGTGTTATGGCTTCCAGGTGCTTCCAACAGTTGACAATTGGCAACATAAAAATGTGCCATGCTTTATACAATTTTGTAATTACCTCGGTGTCGCGCTATAGTCTTGGTGTTGCCCATTTCTCGACTCATGTTTTGTTTCTTTTTCTATTTTTTCCCTTAATTGTACGCTGTTTTACTAGGCTCGCTGTCAGTGACTTCATTGTCCTTTCGTGTCCTGTTGCTTCCGCAACGAATTATTATTTATTTATTTATTTATTTATAGATTAGGACTTCAATGCTCCATTCCCTACATCGGGACAGTAGCAGTTGTGCTGTTTAACCGAAAAAGTACGTAAACGCCAAACAGAGTGATTGACAGCAAGATCCAGTTACACCAGGCGACCGGCGATGTTACAAGCACCTACTCCGTCATAGCATCCGCCGTTACATCAAAACTATGTTACTCAAGTCCGACCTAAGCTCAAGTTTTCAAATCTGTTAGATCCTTGTTATTTGGGTATCCACCATTGCAGATTTAGTGTTTTAGATTAAATTCATAACTAGAAACACGGGAAAGAAAGCTGGTTTTTAGTAAGGGACCGTGAACCCTGACGTTATGGAGGAGGGGGACCAAGAATGCCGACTATGGCGTCTCCGCCCATAATTTCCCTAAGCCTTAGGTTAGTTTATAATAGAACTAAAATTTAGAATGGGGTTTACCGAAATTAAATTTTCTAAGTTACAACTAGTTAATACGAACCACTACCTTTGCCCGGCATGGCAACATTCGGACGGTACATCTCCTATACCGACTGGCGTAACGACCTTCTGGCTTTGAGATCTGTTGAGCGTGTGCTGAGGAGTGAGGGGAGCTGGGGCTTTTTATTCTAGAGGCCGGATTTTGACTGCCGCTAGCGCGGACGCCGATGAGAGCTACGGGGGTCTGACTGGTGGAGGGCTTGGAGAACAATGGAAAAATCGGCTGAGCAAAGGGTTTTCGCTTGGAGCCGTTTGAAGGAACAACTATGGAACTGAGTGATAGAGATAGGCCAGTTGAGTTATACTCTTTGTTTGGAACGTGAAAAGGCCTTTAATTATTATTGATTGTCTTCTTATTGAACCACGATGTTATGCATCGCGACTATTGAAGGAAAGATCTCAATAAATACTGTATTTAATCGAAGGAAGCCAGGTTTTACTTTGGGAATTGGGTAGCCAAGTCGGATTTCCAAGGAACAACTAAGTTAGAACAAAAAAAACGAGTCCGGTGGTTTTTGGTATCATCATGTTGCCTAAGCTCCGGTAGTGGTGATGGCAAAAGATTACGTTAAATAAGTATAAAAAAATAAAAGGTTAAATGTACCAGCTAAGTTTAAATAGATGCTATAACGCATTTTAAATAGTTTCACATTATTTGCAGCCGCAAAATTGGATCTTTGGATGTCGGACATTTCTCAAATACATTCATGATCGTCACCGTAAATAAACTTAAGAAATATCAATACAAAAGGTTGTCTGTACATAAAACTGAGGTTAAGTACCTGCGTAGAGGAAGCCCCTCCTATCAAACACTAAACTAAGGTCTTTGGCTATATGCCTATGAAAAAAAAAATAGAAAGTAAATATATTTTTACAAGTTTGAAAAATGGCGCCTCGTGCACTACATGAGTTACGGCCTCGGTTTCGTGCGTTTTTCAAATGGCTGTAGAAAATGTTCTAGATGGTAGAAAATTTTGATGAGCTGTTTCCGGTGGAATACAGAAAAAGTTCGTGGCTATTAAGAGCTCTATAGATGAGACGACTCGGTCCATTTTTCACGGAGTTACAGGTGTTTGAAGTTGGTGTTTTTACGGCCCCGCAGCACCGAGAAAAAAAATTGTTCGTTGCCGTAAACGTAATTTTACCCTCAGGTTTTTGATCTTTTGAGATAAGGTCTCCTTTCAAATCGGGTGAAGAACTCTGCCTTCTTTACATTATGTAGCCCCTCCGCTAGGATTGTAGAACGTATTGGAAGGAACCGATGAAGCGAGCTCCCTTATATTTCCTGGTATTGGTGACCAAAACAAACACTCGACAACCCAGGGAGAGTTCAGCTTGGGGCCATGTATGTGGGATGAAGCAGCACAGAAACTCTGGGGGAGGGGATTGTGTAAGATTCAGTACAGAAACGAAAAAGTAGGAAGGGAGCTCTTGGGTGTGATAAATTTTGTGGTAAAATGTAGTAAATTTTTTACAAAATTCAAATACAAAATTAAAGATGACCCACTTGGTTGGGAGAGAGGGAACAGTTGCGGGAGAAAGGAGTGTCCCCCTACCCATCTTCGATATTCAGAGGTCTTCCCACCCCATCGCCCTGTACTTTTACTTTTTTGTAGTGAATTTTCACGTTTCATCCCCCCCCCACCCAGTTGAATTGTCGGCCTGCAGATCGTAAGGGCATTTGAACGTTTGTTTTGGCGACCATTCCTACTGCACTTGTTTAGTACGTAGTTCTGTAGCATAGCTAATTTTGTGCTTGTGTTTGTGTTGATTTTTAGATTTTCTGTAGAGCAGTAGATTTAGATTTGCAGTTTAGGCCTACTTGTCGAGTGATTGTAGTTTGTAGCACTGCTTTCTCTAAACACGATGAAAACACTAATCGTTGGAGACATAGATCAGTATTGCCGAAGGAGGTGACTGATGTTTTTTTTTAAGTGCAGGGACTTTTTCTTTAAATTGCGAAAGTATGAACTTGTTCAATATATTTTGATTCGCGTCGGCGTAACATGTTTGATATACGCCGACGTGTGTTTGGCAAAATACATGGATCTGTTTCGACTATTTGAGTGATTTTGGTTGTTCCGCAAAAAGACAACTGTGTTTTAGACATGGGAGGAGAGAGATGCCAAGCATCTGTAGTTGAATACCTTAATGTTAAATATGAAGATTTAACCTTGGACTAACAACTCTCTTCGAGTTGGACGATTCACGTACAGCTACCTGTAAGCTCGAGTGTGTTCCGACCTTCTGCAGCTGTGATAGCAACGCCACCGCAAAATCCGTCAGTGGTGTGTCACTTAGACCACCTCACTCTTGCCACGCGAGTAGCAAGAGTGAGGTGGTCTAAGTGACACACCACGAGAGTTAAACGGGAAAGTCGGGAAAAACCTTCGGAAATAGTTTACATCTCCCACGACGCAAGGTCGCGCTGCCAGTCTCCTAACAGTATCGGGTGCACGGGCTATGTATGGCAGTGAAGATTGGTGACTCGTCCATCTCGAAGAGCGTTGTTAGTCCAAGATGTAACTAACTGTTCCACCTTCGTGGAAGCTAACCAAACCTACTGTACCAAGCTCATCAGCCGTGAAGTACGAAACATAACCTTCTGCAGGCTGGTTAGTAGTCTTGTGACAAACGAAAAGAAAAAATTGGGAAGAACTAACTAATGTTATACAATCACGTTTATTTCGTTTTATTTTCACGCAAAGAAAGTATTTGTTGTAGCTTCACAATAGTGTGTTTGTCATGCTATAGGCTACCTCCCAAACTGTATATCGATGTCGAAACGAATTTTGATGTAGGCTCCATGGTCATAAAGTAAACATGTGCCACAAGTACTGTCACCCAAATACAGAGTCTTGAGGCAATTCCCTAGTCATATCATTACCATAAATTCAGATTCGGAACGATATGATACCGTGTTCATTTTTTGCACATGGCGCCAGTATACAGTGTTCTACCACTGTCCCCCTGGCTTTGGCAGGGAGCACTTCAAAACTTTTAAAGCCAGGATCATCTGTTAAACCATTCACACACAAAGAAGCGATGGAAACTTTCAGTACAGCTGTCTCCAACTGGTAGCTGCTTCAGTCAGCAAGCTTAGTTACGTATGCCCATGGTAGGCTAGAAATTAGTAAATATCTGCTCACAGATTATGACAATCTGTGTCCAAGGGGAAAAAATCGAAAAGAGAAAAAATAACACTGGAACAAAATGCGGAACGGAAATAAAATCCTGAGGAAATAGAAGTGAATGAAAAATCTGTTTGTGTTGGTTAGCCAGTTGCCTTAGCTCGAATTTCACCAGGTAGAGTAGGAGTTTCACCAGGAAACGACGTTTGAAGCAGTTTCTCCTTTTTTTTTTAGGCCGTGTATTTAGGACTATTCTTCCTAGATTTCGCTCTCATGGCTTCATTACTCAGGAACCGCTAGTTTTCACCATTTTGCGGGGGTAAAACACCATCTCAAAATGTACATGTTAACCTCCATTTACATTTTTGGTTAGTTAGGAATATTTTCATAGGCAACAGTAAATGCTTGTCAAAATATTGAAAAACCTTGAAAAAATCTTGCTTCACCAACTTAAATAACAGAAATTATTTGCATAAAGTTACTCTTATTACTCCTTGCCTCCTTGTCCTTTTTTTTTCATTCATAAGCACAGACTAGTTGAAAATTTTCAGCTTACGGAGCAGAAATCCACTCGCCACTTGTCAATTAGCGATTAAATTGGGCAGGTTTGCAATTAAAATATTTTTCCTAGAGGCCAGTTTGGCATGTGAATAGGTGATAAACAAGAACAAACCGAAATAAACGTATAGCTTGATTCAGAAAATTAATGTTCCAGGTAATTCAACTATGATACAGGGATAACACCGAGGTCTTAATGTAACTTTTTCTCGTCAAATAAAAGTTTTTAAACCAAAGTTAATTTCTGTGTTGTAGCCTACTTAAAACATTGTGCAGTGCAAACACACCATTGCAATGAATGAGGCCATAAGCTGTGATTGTAAATACAATGAACTGTAATTTTCAATGCCGAGTCCTTTTTTTATGTTACACTATTTATATAGGCCTAATTTTCACACCCTGTTGTAGTTTTATGTTACACCTTACCAGTAAAACAGCAAGTTTAGAGCCCATACCCATTAACTGAACTTAAAGAACC
>JAHWFP010127660.1:0-27863 GCA_023313725.1 Lithobius niger
CCTTATATTGAAGATGGTTTGGCGCGAAGGGAGGTCTTTCCCAACAACAACGCAACAAGGAACTCTACAGAACTCGCAACAGAACTCGCAACAGAACTCGCAACAGAACTCTATGCACGAACTGTCTTGTTGGACAATTTCTCGATTCATGTGCGGATTGTTAAATGTTTATTTTTGTAAATTGCGTTATGTCTAAGGAAGAAGTAAAGAAGTTTGAATTTAACAAGTCTGCAGTGAACCCTTGAAATTACAAGGTCTAAAATGTTAGGGCCCCGTGTTGGTTCAGTTACAATTTGTGTTAGTACTAACTCGGAGTTAAGGCCAAGAAACATCCCAATTTACGAATGACATGTTGCAATCACCAAGTGTGCTCGCTTCCAGGGAAGTCGAATTGAACAAATGTTTTACTGGCGGAGAGAAGCGTAGCCTATAAGAGACATGAAATTGCAATATGTTGGTTGGTTGGTCCATTGGTTGGTTGGTTGCACTTTTTTAGTATGGGTGGAGCCCAAACGAAAGGTCGGATTGGAATGAAATTTGGTACATCGCTTTAAACCCCCCAAAGTATTGCTGAGCCAAGATTTGCCGTAAATCGAACAATTATTACGGAAGAAATTACAATATTTTCGAATTTATTTCTAACACTCTCCATTGTAAATTTGGAATCCTGGATAGTTAAGGAATTCCGACGAAGCATACACCATGCTGGTGGTAGTCAAGTAAAATAAAAAAAAAAAACACGGCAAATTAAATGTTGGTTGCTTCCTTCTAGCTTATAAGCTTTTTCGTCGTAACTCAATGAAATCGTAACGTTTGTTCGTTGCAGTTAACCACTATAGGAAGAAACGCAACCATAAAAAACACAAGAATCCCGTTAACGACACATATTACTTTCATTTGAAAAAAAGATTGCTTGGAGAAATTCAGTTCTGCATGGCAACAAAAGTGGCGTGTACACTAGCAATCGAAATCCCGAATACCGGAATACGAAACATGAAATCGTCGTATCAAGGCGAAGTGGTGTATATAAAACGAATGTTTAGAGCAGACGACGTATTTACACCTAAGCATGAAACAATAATATGCTTGCCTCTCATAGTTTAGGGATTCCTCGTTGCCACGTTAACGTGAAATCCCGAAACCGAAACCTTGTTGCATGGAAGAATAGGCCTAACTCTCGACCCAGTGTTGTTAGCTGCTACTTACGAAATTAGATTGGAGGTAAATATGTAAAATTGCCCCCGATTATAATATCTTCGAAATGAGCTCTGTCCGATTTACATATGTATGGTTTATCCTTGGTTGGGTTTACATCAAAAATGGTTATCCAATTTTATCCACCTAAACGCTAAAAATTAGGCCTAAAACCTAAAACTAGGCCTAAAAGCTAACAGATTTTTAACTTACAATTGTGATGGTTATTGCTTTTGGATTATATAATAGAGCTCGCCGTTTCAGTGGATGATAGAGATGTATGACTCAACATTTTCGTTGGTGGCAGTATTAAGTCATATACCAGGGGCAGTATTGTGAACCTTTTGAATTTTCTACTTATTGTTAAAAACTATCGTACTGATGATTGTTTGGCTTGCAGTTAAATGCCTTATTATTAATATTTTAATATACGGACTATACATTTTGCACAGCAGTTCCTGTAAACTATGTGATAATTATCGCTAGCGGCAGCTCAAACAGGGGTGGATATACGTGCAGTTTTATATTTACTCGGCAGCGATAGCCCACATCTTTAGTGTGAGCTGTGAAAAGAGGCTACAAATAGCTAAACAGAAAGTAAATGGTGGAGCAAACGAAAGCTTGTTAACATAAATTTGACACATAGCATAGGCCTACCATAAAAAAAAAGCTAAAATAAGAAACAGGCCAGCAAAGAGCACCAGTACGTCACACAAAAACGCAAAGAGGCTAACTTAGCCCAGTGAGTATTGCACCCAGGTTTTTAAGGAGCCTTAACAAATGTGGTATCGTCATTAAAATAAAAACTAAATATAAGTTTAAAATGAAAATCTGTTTGATCCGCCTACAAAAGGCCCAAAGCCTGTTTCCTAATATCAGAACACATGGACTCAATTTGAGTGTGATTATACTTATTGGATCAATAGCCTAGAATAACCCGAACACTTAGAGTTGTTAGGTCAATACATAGAGTCTCACTCTGGCCACCGGATCCCACCAAGTTGCAAGGGTAGAAGCTTTTATAGGATGTTAACAATCACCTACCCGACCATCACGATCTCTCCTAATAAGGGAGTATGAAGAATTACTCAACACTAGTCTTTACCAGTTCTTAGTTACAAAAACAAAGTCGTAAATGTTGGTTTCTAATAGAAATTTAAAAACCTGTAGATTTGAAAAAATGCTCCGAGCACTTACAAGTGCATTTACAAGCATTTACTGAAGTGCAATTTGTCACTAACATACTCTCTGTTGCATAACCTCTGCGACGTAAATTATGGTAATTTTTTCTTGGTTCGTGAAGGGAGTAATACCAGAGGACATCCACTCAAGCTGGTTGTTCCAACGTTTACATCTAACTGTCGTAAGTACTTTTCTTCATCGCGAGTTATAAAAGTGTGGAATGCTCGTCCTTCTGAGGTGAGTGTGAAGGCGTTCAAGCGCAGACTGGCTGACCAACGGGAACTGCTTGTTAAGCACGTAAGACATTTTTAATTTTTTATTGTTGGTGATCACTTCTGTTTTTTTCTTTTTTTTCTTCTTCTTCTTGGGGCTGGTGGTGTAAAGTGGTCCTCGCTGGCCCTTCCATGTCCTGTTGCTGGTGCGTGGCAACAAATCAGATTATTATATTATTAAGTAAACATTTCAAGAAATTGTGCGACTTATGCACCGGTTGACTAGGGGGGTCTAGTTAAAGTTTTTTCCCCTTTCCTGTTAGTGCCATCACGACTGGGTACGCCCACTATTCATTCTAGTTTATCCGGTATAAATGGTCAACAATGGAAAATGATAGTTCATACGACAGGATGGATTTTCCGTATCTCATCAGGTGAATCCCGTCACGTGAAAAATTTCTTTTGTCCCCAAGAAACTGGTTCCAAACTGAGACGAA
This sequence comes from Lithobius niger, assembly GCA_023313725.1. Taxonomy (NCBI): domain Eukaryota; kingdom Metazoa; phylum Arthropoda; class Chilopoda; order Lithobiomorpha; family Lithobiidae; genus Lithobius; species Lithobius niger. The sequence goes on from JAHWFP010127660.1 coordinate 3,086, forward strand.
ATTTCCGCCCAGTCGGAAGCACACATGGTACAATTCGCTGTTAGTACACACAATACTATCGTAGTTGCTGGCAGTTGAGTTTCCTGGTTGGGGTAACAGACCACAGCACACAATTTTACACATTTTCATTATGACATTTCCAAAGTATTCAGCAATTTACGACGCTAATCAGTATTAATGTTACTACCTCCGACACAAACTACCACTGTAGCGAATGTCGAGGCTGTGTTAAGTATGGAATCTAATTTTGCAACCAATTGCTCAACACAGAGATCTGGGTAGGTCCACACGTATGATTTATTCACTACACTCTGTAGTCTCAAATCACGGACAGGTGAGCCCCTGATTATAATAACTTCTAAATGAGCTCTGTCCGATTTACGTATGTATGGTTTATCCTTGGTTGGGTTTACATCAAAAATGGTTTGGTTGGTGGGATTCACTGCTGATGGGTTGTTTCTTTCCAATGCTTCGATGTGTCCTCGACTAACTCTCCCATAAAGTGGGTTAGCAGCAGATGGCGCGTTAGAACTGGTGTTGTCCTTGGATGGCAAGGAAGAGTTTGTAGCTGAATGTTGATGGCAAATCAGACCCAATGGACCCGGAATTATACAGTTGCCTTCTTAATTTTTTCAACCAGGTTGATATGGGTGGAGGCCACCTGTAAGACCCCTAGTTTCGACTGTAAAAGAACAGTTTTCACTTCAATACGCCTGGCGTCAGCACTATATCTATTAACTAAACATGTTACTAGTGGTGTTCCACAGGGTATTGTCCTGGGACCACTTCTTTTCATCTTGTTTTTAAACGATTTAAAAACTACAGCAGTTGATACATTGCTAAAAAAATTTGCAGATGATGTGGTGGGATATGCACCTGTTGTTGATAATGCTTCCTACAGAGGTTTGGTCAGTAGCACTTCTGAACTGTCCACTTGGTCGTCTGATTGGCAACTACCAATTGCTCTAAAAAAAATGCACCACATTTCATCTTGGGAGACAGAATTTAATGTGTGATTATGCATTATCACCAAATCATGTCTTATCCCACTACAGTGTGGGGAAAGGATCTTGGCATTTGGTTCTCTTCGGATCTCAAGTCTACAACACACTGTTTAAACATTACCAAATCTGCAAACCAGCGTGTAGCGTTATTAAGAAAGTTATTTACCTCTGGAGATGCTAATACTTTGGTTTGGGCTTTTAAAGTTTTTGTAAGACTCATTCTTGAATAAGCTAGCCCTGTGTGGTCACCATACTTGGTAGGTGACATTGACCGTATTGAGTCTGTTCAACGTAGATTTAAGAAGTCGTTGCGTGGCCAGCGTAAGAGTTCCTACTCTGAAAGGCTGGTATCTCTTAACCTAGATTCACTCGAGTGGCGTCGATTAAAAGCGGACATATACTTGACGTTTTCATTGCTACATGGGTTGATTAATTTCGATTTTACTAAATTTGTTGAATTGCGAATTGATAGCCGTACACGCGGCCACCCGTATAAACTTGCAGTCAGTACCTTTCATACCGACTGTCGTAAACATTTCTTTGCAAATTGCATCGTGGCCATATGGAATGATCTACCTAGTGAGTTGGTGATGCTACCACCTTTTAAATCATTTAAAGTGGGATTCTGGCAACGTGATTTGAAAAAGTATTTGTTTCGCCCTTTTTAGGTGGTATTTTTTGCTGCTTTCTGCATTTCTGAGTGTGTGTGTTTTAAAATAGTACATTTTTAATTTTAATTAATTTTTTAATTTTTAATATTATTATATTCATACTTAACAAATTGACGATTTGTTGTATTAACAATGAATTTTTTTTATACCATTTTATTGGGTGGGGTATTAGTAGCGATAACTGGCCCTTCCCCTCACCTTTTGCTGTTGCTAGCAATAAAGTTTATTATTATTATTATTATTATTATTATTATTATTATTATTATACTATAGGTTGGTAAGATTAAAGTTACAGTACTTGCCAGTTTTGTCGAAATTTCCTCGAGGGCGTTAGCAAACTGGAGGATTGTTGCAATATTGTGAGTTATAACTCAGACTTAAAGTCTGTGAATTAATGGATATGAGCTCTTTGAAGGAGTTATGAAAAGAAATAATGGTGTGTTTCAAAAATTTGAAACTTTCACGCCACAACTTGTTATGCCGTTCGATTAGTTTTTCGCAATACATTTCGGTCGACTTGTTTAGTACACCACAGTTGCATGGAGTAGGATTTTCCCTATCGTTATAAAAATAATAATAATAATAAATAATAATAATATGATTGACTGCACCAAGAAGTGCAATTGGTGAGAAAGGGTCAGACATACTGGCCACTGATAGCACACCTAAAAAAAACCAGAAAAGTAGATGTAACTGCAAAAATGTCAATGCCAAAATCAGTTGGTAGAATGTATGGAAGTCAAAATTAAGATTCATGACGAATCACGACCCTTATCAAAATAATGTTCTGGTCTCGAAAGAAACTTCGTAGGTTTATGCCCCCCCCCCCCCCAAAAAAAAAAAGCCTCCTAAAATGGGAGACAGAAGGACGCTGAGATAAGGTCATTGGTAAATCCAAACCGGAACCACACGGCAAGAGAAAAAAAACTTCTTAACTTCTTAGGACGAGTTTTAGGCTAGTGCTACGCGTTTTTGTGAATGTTTGTAAATCAAATAGAGGCAGGTCAAACGGAAGTAAATGATGGAGAATTTTGTAAGTTAAAAGTAAGTCCGCCTTAAAGCGTCTCAGTTCGAGTGAGTCTAAATTCAGATTTTTCAATCGAAGGTGATAGGGCAAATTTTGCAAACAAGCCACTGAACAGACTCGATTTTATCGACATTCTTAAGTAAGTTTGGCGAACAGACCAGACTCGCGTACTCGAGCATGGGTCGAACATAAACTTTGAAGGCCAAAACGTTGACCCTAGTATCACCAGATGTGAATTAGCGTCTAACCACTGCTGAGCGTCGGTTAGCATTTAAAGCGATATTACAGTAGTTCAAGGAAGGTTTAAATTCGAAGTTAAACCATATCCCCAAGTCTCTGGTACAGCTAAGATTTGCTAAAACATTATTGTTTATACAGTAATCAACTAGATTTGGTCCCGTTCCAATATGGAATCTGTAGCATTTACCAGAAGCCAGTGGGAGTTGCCATGTTGTGCCCAATTATCGACTTTGTTTATACTGATTTGCAGAAGGTCGGTGTCGGCTCGGCAGGAGGTTGCTTTATGCAACTTCAAGTCGTCAGAAAACTTTTCCCAATTTACACTATTGAAATCCAGGCTCAAGTCATCCAATCCAAGAAAAGGAAAAAGAGGAGAGGACCGAGAACCGATCCCTGTGATACACCACTAATCACCCCAGCGTCTTCGGGTCGCACATTGCCCAATACTACATGATGTGTGTGCTTTGTGATGAAAGCGTTTATCTACTTCAAAAGTTGTCCGCCAGTGCCGATATTATTTAATTTTAGTAGAAGTTTGGAATGTACCACGGACTCAAATGACTATTTTAAGTCAAAAAGGATAACGTCGGTATTGATCCCCTGATCCAGTGCCTCCGTCCACTAACAAAAGTTGTCGTACCACAGATCACCCGGGAAGAAAATCATGACCAGATTATATTCATTTATAAAATTCATTAAACTATCACGGATTGTTTCCATGATTTTACATGGTACCGACGTATGTGAGATAAGGCGGTATTTCGTTTGGTCAGATGGGTTTCCCTTTTTGAAGATAGGGACAACATTTGCTGTTGGCGAATGTTTAAGAATAGAACTAGATTGAAAGGCTGCTGCGAAGATTTTATTCAATAGCGCATTAATATTATTGCAGATTTGTTTGTAGTAGAAAGCTGAAAAGGCTTCTGGGCCCACTGCATGACTTGGTCGCATCTTAATAATTAGGACACGTCGGATGACATTCGAGTAGAAATTTACATCATCGCAATGATCGCATTTGTTGTAGACATTGGGTTGAAAATAGGGTTTGGGTTACGATAATCGTCGAAGACTCCATTTTTTAAAAATTCTTTGTTAAACGGATCAGCTTTAGCCTCATTTTCAGTAACCAATTAAGAGTGTATCCTCAACGGCGGTGTAAACCTCGTAATTTTTGTTTTAAAGCGGTAAAAACGATATAGAGCAGAAAGGTTGCCTTCCTTTAGCGTTGGTCTTTCAAGGTAGGTGTTACACTGTTTTACACTGTTAAAGTATTGTTTACGGCATAGGTTATATTTATGAAAATTTTCCAGTGTACGATTCCCTTTGTAAAGCTGTCATAGTCCCAGTTTCTTAATTGCTAGTTTAGAAATGGACGTTTTGTTTAAAAATGGCCTAAACAGTTTACGGTTTGGCTTTGGTTTAGTGCTAAGCCTAGTACAGTGTGAGAGAACTTTTAAGAAGTTCTCCCAAACAATCTCAACAGAAGAAGAAGAGTAACCTATAGTTCTTTGTCCCAGTTTACTGTAGCGAGTAGGCTGTTTAGTGTATCAAAGTTTATCACCTGACGCTGCGATAAATCGTTAACAATTGTTCGTGCTGAAGTTTAAAGGAGACCATGCGATGGTCGCTAAGACCCAGTGCTTGTTCAATGTCCACATCAAAGACTGTGCGCAGGTCGTCAGTTAGAATTATGTCGAGAATCTTATTTGCACAAGTTGGTAGAGACACCAACTTAGTGCAACCGAAGTCCGCCGTTTGATCCCAAAAAAATTTGTGGACTGAGTCAGAAGCTGTATCGAGCTGCCAATTCACCGTAGAAAGATTAAAATCACCGAGTATAATATTTGAGAAGTGATGTGATCGATTTACGTTAATAAAATTACATATACTGGTAATAAGTGGTTCACTATCACCATGCGGGACGTACCCCAGGATGAAGTTAAAACGCGGTTTAATGCATTTAGCAACCATTGTCTCCGCATCGTCAACGATTTTTTCAGGATAAGTTTATATTCCTACGGTACACACAAACGATTCCCCATTATGACAGTATCACTTGTGTGAAACACATAAAATTACTTTTCGGTGGGTCACCAAAAAGTAAACTCGATATAAATACTGTGTTCGTGAAGACAACACCACGTGAGTGGCACATCTGAAAGAAATGTGAAGAACCCAATTCAGTCAAATTTCTACTTTCATTTATTTATTGGCGGAGCGAACGAGCAAAGCGTAGCTTATAACGGACACTAAACTGCAAAATGTTGTTTGGTTGGTCTGTTGCTTGGTTGGTTGCACATTTAACCCGTATTTTCCCGTTACCTACCCTACATCGCGGCTGGAATGGAGCTTCCCTGTACGACAGTACCGGGTCGTTAGTTTCGTTTTCAGTTCTTTTCTTGGAGCGTCGTAACAGAAATTCTTGAGTTATTACAAATAAATAAAAGAAAAATAAATTAAGTGCTCGGAACACATTACCGACGGAAAATCCAGTGATGATTCTCACCACATTGCTTTTTAAATATGTCGTTCAACTTAATTTTAGCAGTAGCCATTTATGGATATTACCAGGAGCCTATAGAAAACAACTTGTTTTCTATAGGCTCCTGATATTACTGATATTACTGTATACAGTAAATCAATAATTTAATACGTTTTTAAACCAACATCTTAATTTATCTACCATAAATTACATTTAGTATTCTCCGTTTAATTTGTTTCAACTATCAGATTGGTAAAATTATCACGCAACTAAAGAAACGAAAGCAAAACGAAAAGAAACTAAACCAAAATGCAAAGAAACTAAAGCAATTCGAAACATAACGAAACCAAAGTGAAAAAAAACGAAAGCAAATTAAAAAGAACGAAACCAATTAAAAAAACCTGTAATAGAGATCGCTGTTGCAGTGCATAAGAGCGGCGTGTGCCTCAATGTTTTCGTTGGTGGGAGTGTCAAGTTTTATACCAGCGGCAGCATGGTGAACGTTTTGAAACTTGGTTAGTGCTGACCCGTGGTGCTCCGTGGTGATCAGTGATGTGTTGTATGGTGTAGGGTTAGCAGTAGTAGTAAGTATGAGTGTGTGGCGTTGCGGGCCACGTAGTACCCAATAAATCAAATCAACTTGATTATTGTTAAAAACTATCGTACTGATGATTGTTTGGCTTGCAGTTAAATGCGTAATTATTATTTTTTTAATATACGGACTACACTTTGCACAGGGTCAAAGGGTCAAAGGATTTTATAGAGCGTTAACGGTACCCGGTCATCTGCCCGACGCTGCCTTAAGGCCACACAACACTTTGCACAGCAGTTGCTGTAAACAATGTAACAATTATTGGCTCAAACAGCGGTGGCTATGCGCTGTTTTATTTTTAGTCAGCGGCGATGGTGGTGGGCTGTGAAAAGAGGCTACAAAAAAAATAACCAGAAACTAAATGCTGCTGAAACGAAAGACTACTAAAATATAAAAAAATATGATACGTATGCTTAGGCCTATACTTGAAAAGAAAAAGCTAAAACAAGAAGTCCAGCAAAAGAAGTCCAGCAAAGAGCAGCAGTATCACACCAAAAGGCAAAGAGCCGAACTTAAACGAGTGAATATTGCACCCATACAATAAAATAAACATAAGTTTGAAATAAAGATCTATTCGCTCCGCCTACAATAGGCCCAAAGCCTGATTCCTAGTTTATATAGCATATTTTTCAAGACCAAGTAGAAGAATACTTCGTAATAATGGACAATTAATTAGTTAAATTTATTTTGTTTTGTTGTTTTACTGGTTTCGTTTAATCTAGATTGGTTACAAGTACTATAGAAAATTTCGTTTTGAAAGCAACAACACGTTTTCTTGTTTCTATCTATGACACTAAGAGCAATCTTAGTGCTGTATAAAAAAAAAATGTCTACCACCTCCCCCGACTTCACACACGTTTTGTTTTGAGACCTACCCTTTCACCTATCTAGACAAACGCTAGTGTGTCGCGCCAAGTTAGGCAACAAACATCAGAACAAACATCACATCAATTCAATTGTCGAGTTTGTAAATCATTGTAGCGCGACGCCATAGCGTCAGTGTCTTATATCCTGAAGCATAGTTGGGCACATATCAGGTACTTGGGTATCTGGCTGTTGCAGACATAGGGCCTTAGGGCTTCGGGCAGATGACCAGGAGTGGTTAACGCTCGTTAAACCCTTTAACCCTTTTTTTAGGTACTTGGGGAAAAATAATAATGCGATACAATTGTGTTGAAATCGAGAGCAATGACCCACCTGACAAAAATTAACTCGTGTAGGAATGCCAGTTAAGCTGCTTTCAATTCAAAATCTGACCCTGAATAAAGTTGAAAATGTGTTACTATACTACTTAGCTAGCTGCTAGCTAGCTAGTCCGCTCATCCCCAGTTTAAATCCTATAGGGTGATTATTCATCGATTCCGAGATAACGGGAAGGATTCCAGCTATGAAATTGGACGAATAGGTGCAGTACAATACGAACTGCGTACCTTTTATGGTTTGAAGCCTGGGGGCGTAACGAGAATGGCGAGGGATGGCGCGTAAGTACGAAAATATTGTTATAACCATTGTTAGTATTGTCGGCATAGTCTCTCATTGGACGGCCAAAGTTCTGACAATGAGAACGTGTATACTGACGTGCGTGCCTAAACACACACTAGTGTAGCACGATAAATCTAAACAACGTTGCAAAGAAATTGTATTCACGTCCAATTCACAAAAAATTAACCAACTGTAAAAACAAAGCAAAATAAACAAAGCTAATGAAAACTGGTAAAGAGGCCACCAAGTTGAGAGTGGTTCGGCCCTTCAAAGGAGTGATACCAACACACCAAAACTAACTAAATAAAACAAATTACAACAAAATTAAAACCAAACCCAAAACCTATAAAGACGTGACTAAGTTGAGAATGGTTCGGCCTATAGGCAAAAGGTAGTAGCAAATTGCTGAAAACCAATTTCTTGTTGACGTGGCACTTTATTACACATCTGCACGGTAGTGGAGTTGAGTCAATACACAATTAAAAAAAAAGGAGTAATATCATATCATAAACCAAAAATGGTAAAAGGGGCCGCCAAGTTCCGAATGGTTTGGCCCTTCAAGGGAGTGATATCAACACACCAAATCATTCGCCAACTTAATCGCACCGAGTAGTACTTTGAACGTTAAATGAAAACTTGAACATTGCTACCGAAAGTAGCAATGTTCTAGTTTCCATTTAACCTTCGAACTATTAAGCGGTGCGATTAACTTGACGAATGTTTTGGTGTGATGATATCACTCCTTTGAAGGGCCGAACCATTCGGAACTTGGCGGCCCTTTTTACCAGTTTTGGTTTTTGATATGATAATAATCATAACAGACGTTGTCGACCAATATGCTTACAGCTTTTAAGGGCCCAAGCGGCAGATGTTAAGTGGAAGGTTTTACCACCACAAGGAACAGTTATTTTTTGTTGCAAGAGGGAGGAAACCGGAGGAAACCCTCTTACAACGGGCGGGAAGCAACCGGAGAAAAACCCGGACATTTACACTTCCTTTCGCCAGGATCGAACCAGGGTCTTTAAGAAGCCAGAGATGTACAGCTGGGACCAGTGCTCGCAGCTACCTGTGCAGTGTGCACCCGTTATGTATATATCCTAATATGTACTTCACACAATATATCTCTATATATATAATTACACAAAATCCGCAACGCAGCCATCTGCAGCAAGCAGGACATACGACGCCATCTCCGCCATCTACCGACGGAACGGCAAATTATAATAGTAGCAGCCAAGGCCCGCTGAGATAGTAGCTGCGCCAGGAACGCAACGGCCAGCAGCGCGAACATACGATGCCATCTACCGACCGAACGGCAAATTAAATGAGGGGGGGGGGGACCCGAGCGAGGGGGGGGGGAAGGGAGCGAGACGACGCGGAATGAGCGAGCGAAGCGAGAGACTCCACTAGTATAGCTATAAATGTCACTTAGATAATTCTTTAACTGCCAATGCCTAATCACTTTTTACTAATGCCTGACGACTTGTTTCTTATAAAATAAAGTAACAGCCAGTATCGTGCACAAAAATAACAACACTACGTTTCGAATAGTGTTGTTATTTTTATGCACGATACTGGTTGTTACTTTATTTTATCTGCAAAAAGTGCTGAAACTTCTCGGACTTGTTTCCTATGCATCCTATTCAACTCGACTCGCATGACTTTAGTATGGTTTCTGCTGTGCGTCCTTCAGCTAACGTCACGCAATCTCCTCCTCCCCCCCCCCCCCTCTGCTCAGCTCTCAATGTACCTGAGCGTTATACCGCCTATACACAGCGGTTAACCTCCTCTTCATAAACCTTGCCTTCTATCAGTTCCCCCTCCCTTCCTCCCCGTTGCTATACAGTCACGTCGTTGAATATGGTTGGGTTGTTGAATAATGCCCGCCCCGGTCTTACTGCACCTCGTCCTTTTGCTTGATTTTGCAAAAACTGATTCGGTCTCTATCCCAAGCAACCAAAAAAACGTACCTTTTAGGTTTAGTTAATGCGCAATCGTATGCTTAATGGTAACAGAGGAACAGATGGTTACAAATCTAAATTTACCAAATTTACGATAGCTAAATTCATTTAACGGAGTTTTACGGGTTTTCTTTCACACGGTACGGATCGCCCAAGCAAAGCAATAGATTGGGAGTCGGTAGGGGGGGGGGCGGGGGTTAGTGGATGGCGATGCCCGTGTGTTCTTTAAGGAGGCGATTCTGCACGGTAAAATTAGCTGTCAACTAAAGCAAGAAAAACGAAAGCAAAACGAAAAGAAACGAAACCTAAGTGCAAAGAAACTAAAGCAATTTGAAACATAACGAAACCAAAATGAAAGAAAACGAAAGCAAAGTAAAAAAGAACGAAACCAATTAAAAAAAAACTTCTAAGACTTGCCGCTGAGATGACCACCGCAGAGCAAATTGTTAGTCGAGGCAAGAATCCGCCAATTTCAACTTTTCAAGGCGCTTCGCTGGCCAAAGAATTAACACGCTCGTCCCTTTTCTTTGTTGGGGTTCTTGCCGTACTGGTCATGGTACAACAGCTAATGGCCGACAATGCCGTGGAGCAGCTGCACGCGCCTGTGTTGCTGATTTGGAAATAAGTCAAATTTTGTTATATATAGGTTTTTTAAACATGCATTTTGTACACGATTTTATTAATTACTAGAGGAAGCCCGTGATACGCACGCCTGGTCTTGGATACACCGTTTACAACACTGATACGGTTATGTGTATGTCCATGTCTCACCGAATTAAGTTTCTTCAATGCAAATTTTGTGCACACTGGCTAACAAATGCTTTCATCGTATTAAATTTGTTCAATCCAATTTTTGTGCACATTGGCTAACAAACGCTGATTTTCGCTCACTCAATCTGGGCATGTTGTGATTGCACGCTTAAGCATCGTTGTATGCAAAAAAATTTTGGCTGGCTAATACTGTTTTTTTTTTGCTTACGAAAGTTCGTTTTACCCACAGGTGGTGTTGGATGTGCCGTTTGCAACACTGGTACGGTTTGATCGTTCAGCCCATGAGTATGTCCATGTTCGACTGAATTAAGTTGCGTCCATCAAATTTTCGTTTCACTTACTCAACCCCGACTCCCGACTCCTTTTCCCGGTATTGGCACTTAAATATTTTTACAGGAAATAAATAAATACGCTTGTATAGAACAAAGTTGAAACCGTTAGCCCAGGCTTTGGCATTTTCTTTTCTGGGAGAGGCAGAAAGTAAATCGCTGGCGTAACAATGCCTCATTATTGTTTTGTTTTCACTTACAGAGGTCTGCTGTTGCCGACCACTTTGCAAGGTAGTAATGATAAGCCTCGTGCTCCACGTTCATTGTTGCTGTCCACTTTGAAACTCAGCTTAGCTCTGAAAGCCCGCATCTACAAAATAAATTAGCCGTTCTATTGTTTCTAGCTGCCAATTTCAAGGCCCACTGGCCTCGAAATTAGCAATATAATATACACGTTTAGCTGAAACACGGGTTCTTTCATTTCACTCATCTACAATCAACGGTTTAGACAAAAGTTTGAACTCCATAGCACATGGACCAAGAATTGTTCAGCACCATAGCAGAGACATAACACGTGCACGAACACGTAGCTACATGTTCTGACTTATTCACCTACAAAAACTAATTTTTTGCTAGGAGTGCATGACTGGTTGTCGGTGAGGAGTCAGGGGTTTTGTTTTTATGCTTTTGAAATTGTGTATACATACATACATACATGCTTTATAGGTCCGTTTTATTAAGTTCTGAATCGAAACTGAACCTACATCCATCTTGGTTCACCCCATGGGGAGGGCGCCATCTAGGGTCGTGACGTTACTTCCAGTTTACCGTTCTAGGCCATTTGGCCTCGTACGGTCACCTGTGACATCTGTGACATCACTTCCTTGCTGAGCCCGTACACTTCTCTACTGCTAACATACTTTAAAATTATCTCGTTTGCCTGAAACATACAGCAAAGAATAAGGAAGTGTTTGTTCCGCGTTCAATTTTTAATGTTGTGCACTGACGTACTATTTGAGCGCCATTTTTTCTGGCCAATCATAGATTTTTTTCGGTTTCCATTTTACATCACTTCATAAGGGTAGTAAAACACCTGAGTGAAATGAAAAATAGACAACTGCAGGTTGTCCCCAGTCGTGTAGGACATTTTTTAATTTGTTGAAAAAGCCTTTCATCACAGCTTAATTACATTCGTTTACCCTACAGTTACCGAAAGTCAGAAACTTTTATATACTGTACAGTTGGTAAAAGAAGTTATAGCACATAAACGACCATTTACAGTTACAAGGGTTACTTGGTAAAGTTAAATACAACTGAAATAAATTTATTTCTAAATATTATCTGTGACCGGTTTGTTCTTAATCTGATCAACGGTTTAGTAGAATGCAAAAAAAAAAAAAAAGATTTTTGGACACCATTTTAGGGGAGCATCTGGGTGCTAAAGAATTTTTTCTGGACTATCCTTCTTATATTACTGTTTACGTGTTGCAGAACACTTGTGCTGAACACTTTTTATCATTAAATTCCTCAGCTTTGTATTTTTGTTTAGCAGATAGAACGACTTTATATCAGACTGTAACGTGAAGATAGAAAAACAAGCAAAAACAACTATACTTCCCCCACCCATCCCTCCTGGCTATCCTCTTACTGCTTCACCCTATGGGTTCTCAAGCTTAGACGCCAGTCAGTTAAACCTCTACAGAAATTGCTGTCAATTATGTAAATAGCTTCGATTTGAGCTGCTTTATGAATGTAAACCACCTTCGATTTTATCACAAACCTGCAAGTTTTTCCAGTGCATGCGGATTTCTATTAAATCCGTCCTGTTCTTGCATACTGAAGCACGCACTTCAGTAGTGTGCAGTTAATTACATAATACTAGCTTGTTTCGCCATTTTGGTAGAAATAAAAGCTTTTAAATTTCTAGGTTGACACAGACAAACGTTGGAAGGGGAGTCATTCCCTCTGCAACGTCGCTGTTGCTCATAAGGCACTACATTATAAAAAAACAAGCCTTCATTGCAATGTCACACGTGCTTTATGTACCGCACTCCTGATTTTTTTATGGTTTGCATTTTTTGGCTGTCCACTCCTATATAACAAAAATCCTTCGTTGCAATGTCACACATGCTTTATCTACCGCACTCCTGATTTTTGCATGGTATGTACTTTTCGGCTGTCCACCTCTCTCCTAGTTAATGACTAAAAAATAAATAAAGTCACTTTTCAATTTTTTTGAATGAAAGTGAAAATCTGCAGTAGAACTAGAATTAGTTTTTTTTTTCCATTGTATTGTATTATTTTATTAAACATTAACAAAACCAAAAACTAAAGTAAAGCTTTTGTAAAAGAGTGAATAGTTTTGTCTGTGAAAGAAAAATTCACAATAACTAGTTTGGTCAAGCAACACACTAATCTTACAATAAATGGCTATATGGTGAAATTTGGGAGACACACTTAAAAACAAACAAGTGCGTTACTGTGGCATGATAGATAATGGGCTCGGTACTTTAAAAGAAAATGGTGAATTCAGTTCCTGACAGTGAAGATACAATCATGCTAAATGGAAAACATTTTGATAAACGTATTCTTAACATTTAACTGCCGAAAGCTTACTGTAATCTTGCCGACTAGTATGCAGTTTAGAAAAACTAGTGCAGTCAGAGGAATTTCCTTGAAGACAAATAGTACAACTACAGATAAACAGCAATTTACTATCATTGGGTTGGAAATTTAACACTCTTGACCTTTTTTTCTGTTTATTTATATACTTAGACAGGAGTCATGACTCGCTATTGGTAAGGTTCCATCATTTCACTTAGATGTAAGGTTCCATCATTTTCTGGACACTAGACACAAGACCTTTCGGGCTCATAAATCTGAAAATCACCAACCACTAGTTATAAGCTCATCAAAGGAAATTCAGGTACCATGATGTGTTCAGACCCTAAATACTACCCCACAATAAAAACAGAAGCCATGAACAATACAATGCAAAATGAATAGCTTGCAAAATGGAATAGCTTGCAGAGTCTCAGGATTTTTTTTGGTACTGACTGAGTGCAAATAAAATGGAAGCACACCACCATCCTCCGCTGCACTTGATGTGTTATGCTTCAAGTGTTCATAGAGAAAGTAGTCAAGGCTGATCTTTCAACTTGTCTGGTTGAACTTGCTTCACGCCACTAAATTTGAAAGGGGTGCAGTTCGTAGTAGTTTAAGGGATTACAATTTGGCTTTTGGAAAGGGAGAAAGTGTACCATTCACCCCAGTGAGGCGTATGTCTGCATCAGAGCTGACATCATTTGGCAAGTTAACGCAAGCCACCAAAAGAGCATCTTTTTCTGAGACTGATGAAGGTAGCTTAATCGACTTGCGCTGGAACAAATTCTGGATCATCATGTGACGGCCAACCATGAAAAACATGAGCGGATGAGCTTCTTCAATGAACCCATGATGTACTGAAACCGAATGTTTGAGGTCATCATATATGAATATGTTAGAACCCAGAAGAATAAAAGCTGGTCCAGAGAGTTTTAGCGGACGTTTCAAACCGGGTACTGAAACTAAAAAGAAAAAAAACTATAAATCTGATGATCAAAGTGAAGGTGAAACAGTAAAGCCATTAAGAATTAGGCCCTATTTATATCAATGTCATAGAATTTATTGGCATTTTTGGCATATGGAACAGCAGACAATTTTTGATACAATTTGTCTAGTTCTTACACAAATTGATACAGAATTGATATTAGAAGGGATACTAATCACTTCTGATATCAAACTACAAAAGTTTCCAATATGGAAATTTAGTTGATAGAGAGAGAAAAACACTTTCGTGCACATCAGAGTTGTGAGCAAATCTTCTATGTGTAGGTAAATAAGTTGCATTGCTTCCATTTGGATAAATTTCAACAACTTTGAACCCTTTCCAAGTAGACTTGTGATTTGCAGCTCCGTCTTCAAGACAGTTTGTAGGATCTATCTGTCCAACTACGAAGACAATGAGTAGACGGTATATGGGAAACAAGTCAACAGCAAAAACATACACAGGGATACAGCTGTTGCTAATATATTCCGAGAAAGCCCCTATTCATATCAGCGTCATAGAATTTATTGGTATTTTAGGCATATGGAGCGGAAGACCATTTCAGATACCAATAGTTTCTGATATCAAAATGCAAAAGTTTCCAATTATTTAGTTGATGGAGCCAAAGTCACATTTTTGTGCACATTAATTTTGAGAGTGCTTCTTCTATGTGTATGTAAATAAGTTGCTTTGCTTCCATTTGAATAAATTTCAACAACTTTAACCCATTCCCAGTAGACTTGTGGTTGGCAACTTCGCCTACAAGACAGTTTGGAGGATCTTTCTGTCCAACTATGAAGACAAAGAGTATACGGTATATTGGAAACAAGTCAACAGCAAAAACATACACTGGGTTACACCTGTTGCTAATATATTCCGAGATAGCCCCTATTCACATCAGCGTCATAGAATTTATTGGTATTTTTGGCATCTAGAGCGGAAGACCATTTCTGCTTCTGATAAAATGTAAAAGTTTCCAATTATTTAGTTGATGGAGGCAAAGTCACATATGTGTGCACATCAATTTTGTACACATCAATATAAGTCAACAACAAAAACATACGCAGTGATACACCTCTTGCTAAAATATTGCATTAATTAGATTTAAGGCATTTGTTGGAAACAAGGCAACTCAGTAATAGCATCAGTGTCGACTCAGGTCGGATCATATCAGTTGCCCATACTATCAGTCGTATCAGATTGTACGAGTAAACATCCATATTTTCCGGCCTTTAGAACCATCATACTTGCATACAAACGATATGCCATTTCCCAGATGAATGACAATACCTACCAATTAAATTTTTACATTAAATGTCCGAGTTAGCCAAAATCCTGACTGATTTTAAAAATACACTTCTTCCCAACAAATATACCCAATCTGATCTGAAAGTTTATGAGGTAATGTTCTGATTGGAGCAGTCCAAGAGCAGCGTGTGTGTAGTGGGATCGACATCATGTCTTGTCAGGAGCACAGGCAACAAAAGCAGGAGACAGGGGTGGGTAACTGAGTAGGTATTCAGAGATCAAAATAGATTTACCATCCATCTGGGGAACACGAAATCTTTTGTTTTTGCCACAGAATACTTCCCAAAATATTGCTAAAATGTTGCTAAAATATTGCATTAAAAAAGGCGTTGGTTGGAAACAAGGCCACTCGGTAATAGCATCAGTGTCGACTCAGGCCGGATCATATCAGTTGGCCATACATTGGTATCAGATTGTACGAGTAAAACGCCCATATTTTCCGACCTTTAGAACCATCATACTTGCATACAAACGATATGCCATTTCTCAGATGAATGACAATACCAACCAATTAAATTTGTACATTAAACGTCCGAGTTAGACATAATCTTGACTGATTTTTAAAATACTCTTCTTCCCAACAAATATACCCAATGTGATCTGATTGGAGCAGTCCTAGAGCAGCGTGTATATAGTGGGATCTGACAGCACAGCGACAATTTTTGCCATAATGTAACCATAAATGACAGTTGTGTCGCCACAAAATGCTATCATAGAATAGGTGCTTGGAGCAGGCGTTTCTAAACGTAAGGAAATTGTCAATTTTCAGCAGAACGTCGGGTGTTTGTAACTGATCCGCATTTAGGGACAATTCAGAAATGAACTTTGTCCCTGGGCAAATTCAGAAATGAACTTTGTCCCTGGGCAAGTTCAGTCACAGTATTGCTTACGCGCAATAAATAAATAATTTTCAGAGGCCTAGTGATCGTGGATCGTTGCCGGTCTAACACATTTCAAGTAAGTGAAAACCCAGAAACAGTTTTTGTTTGGGGACTGTTGGTTTCTTTCCTCTTGTTTATTCACAGACACATGAGACATGATGAGTAAGTTACTAGGCCAAACATGGCTTTTTAGAGAAGGAAGAGTTAAACACTGGCTTCACAAGAATAAAGTTACTGTGAGTTGGCACCTGAGTAAATTATCATTGTGGGAATTTCACATTTGGGCTTAGCTCTAAGGAAGGAAAGGATTGGATACACTTACAGTTTGTGGTCTTGTGGCCCGGACTCAGGCATGGAAAATAAGACATAAACGAAGTCGTACGGAGGAAATAAGTTTCTAAACCAAACGAGGGGCTAAGGCAACAGCAACCGGATCAGTCCCTTGGTTAAAGCTATTCCTTCTATTTCCCATCACAATGGAAAGTAGATTTAAAACATTACTCAAACATCAGTAGGTTGGGTCCTAATCCAAAAGGAGCCAACTATAGGGACAGAGAACAAAATTAGGAACGGGAGTTTTTTCCAAAAGAGTAAACAAAAACAACAACAATACCACTAAACAATGGTTACTCTGGACATAGATGATCATTGTTGCAACAAAAAGAGATGAAGGAAGAAAGCTTGTCAGAGCTTAAATTGGATATTGGGAAGTTGCACTGGGAGCTGTTATGACAAGGACAAGAGTCCTAGAGGGGAGAGGAGCAAAAGGGAACTGTAACAGGATCGACATTATGTCTTGTCAGGAGCACAGGCAACACAAGCAGAGAAACAGGGGTGGGTTACTGAGTAGGTATTCAGAGATAAAAATAGATTTACCATCCATCTGGGGAACACGAAATCTTTTGTTTTTGCCACAGAATACTACCCTAAATTTGTGCACTTCCTATGATTTCAACATGCAGGAGGAGAGAAGTTGTCACCACTGCTTCTGGGTTTACTTGGTGGGATTCCTGGCAGCACCTTGGGTCCTCTGATGAAGGTGATGAGACCTATAGAAAGACCAAGGCAATTTTCTGCTTTGACATGTTTCTTAAGTAGTGAAAGATGGTTTTGGTTTCAGTTTTACACTACGCAGCTTTAAGAAATTTCATCCATGGGTACCCGGCTGTGAGGCCATGGTGCAGAGAGCTCTCAATTCGTTATCAGCGTTTTTGACATTGGAAGAGTAATAGTCACTGCCATTTTTGTAGGCGAATCTATTTTTGTTTCCATTTTTGTAGCAGAACCGGCAAAATGGTCTACGAAATTAAATAATAATTTGTTTTATTATTCGGAAAATTAATTTAAGCCACCTTTCTGAATTTTTAGTGTTACAAATTAAGTTAGCCATTAAGTAAATTTCAGTTATGGTGTTGGCCGTGGTGTCCTGATAAGGAACTGCACCCCACCTAGATTGCCACTCCACATAAAACAATGAAGATTCGTTACTATATTGCTACCTCTTGATGTCAATGTGTAGCTAACGAAAGTTAGTCCAGCAAGCACTCCCATCGATGCTATGCAATAAAAAAAGCAAGTTTATGAGAAAAATACACAAATATCAGGCATCAATCAATTAAATGTCTGCAAATCTGATTTACACCATTCCGAATTTTTTTAATTCCTCACATCCTGACTGGAAACTTTCTAGCTAATGACCAGCTAAGAATGTTCAGGAACAGTGAATGATCTTATACTTCGTTTGGTCTTATCCATGCTTCGTCAAAGCAAATGCCAGACAAAAGACCCTTGTCCTTCATTAAAGGCTTAGGGAGGATTGGCCTCAAAATACGTAGACTCGTGAAGCAGGCTGTTCAGGCCCTATGTAAGGTCCCATTCCAGAAATAGTTTCCTTGTGACAGGTCTTTCAATGCTAAAGTCCTTAATCAAGCTAAAAATTTTTTAGTCCTCTACGACAGTGGTTGGCCAGCAATTTTTAGAACATAACTGGTGGAAGATGTGTAGACCTCGATTCCAGCCAATGGATCAGTATTGTTTCCAGTGCTCCAACGATCCCATTGTAGTAACTTGTTCATAAATTGTGCATGTGCTTCTTGTAATGTTCTGTGTCTATAATAAATGACACCACTACAGGTTGTGGGTTCTAAGTGAGCAGCAGCTTAAATGGCAGCTGCAAGCCTTTATATAACTTTAGGTGGAGTGCATCATGGGAAGTGATGTCACTCCAAATACAACAGTGATTGGTTAATACCTATAAGCTAATTAGGTTATGAGATGACAGTTGACCAAAGACTGCTTAGCAGTATCTAGGATCACTGTAATCATACACTACAATCACCCCCAATAGATTATAAGTCAGTATAATTAATTTCTATTAAACTATACAATATACAACAAGAAGCATTTCATGCCAACCTCTATATACAATATATACAAGACCTGACTATAATCGGAGAGTGCAATTTTTAATATAACTATATTAGAATATTAATATCCCTAAATTTAATACCTACTATTTCCCCCCTTGTTAATATTCAACAGTTTTCTAATCAAAAAGCCAAAAAAGGAGAAAAGTATCAACCATCTAACCCACTTGTTCCAATAAAAATTAATAAACAACGTTGTTACCACAAAAATGCAAAAACAAACACACCAAAACAAGCGGAAAAAAAATTTCCCAAAATTTTTGCTACCCCCAAAACCACAACCACCTCACTGCCGAAAACGTTCGGGAAGAACTACTTTTCGGCGAGACCGCCTTGCAGATGTCCCAATTTCTTGCCGTGAAACCAGCGGTTTTTGCAACGGCATAGCAACTATGCTCGGCGAGGGCCGAGCAACACCCATTGGCGCAGACGAAGGCAGTTCAATCACGCTCGGCGATGGCCGAGCAACAGCACACGACGATGACGCCGGCACTGACACAGGGAGCTTTCCAACGTCACCAGCGACCGACGATAATTTTAATGGAGTTTTCCGTATAGACTCACTCGGAGGCGACAACAAGGGCGGGAAATCCTCACTAACTTTACTGGGAGACAATTCTTTATTGAAAACATGCATTTTGACGGGAGAACTTCGGACCTTTGGTGGTGTAAGCTGCGGCAAAACAAAACTTCGCCGACGAGTCGACTGCACGGCCTGTGATGGACCATGCCGAGAGGCCACAGCTTCACTTCCCGACGGCGCACGAAAGATTGGATTACTGTTCCACATTTGCATATCCGATTGCCCATTGGACACCGGCAAATCAAGCGACGAATCTTCGGCTACACGCATGCGTAATTGCGATCCAGATTTCCGGAGAAGAACACCGCTTTTTACCCTTATTTCATATTCATACGGACTAAGCACTTTCGCAACTCGGCTCGGCAACCAGTTTTTCGCCGCATTTTGCCTCGCATCTGTACAAAAAACTTTATCGTTCAACTGGTAAGTGCGCTCGCATAAATTAGCTGTTGGTTTTAGCTGACGGTCTTGCCTTAGAGCAGTTTTATCGGCAACACTTAGTATCATGAGAGTTAAACGTGTACGCACGTGTCTTTTTAGGAAAGCTTTTGACGGAGTTACACCTGTAGTGCAATGAGGGATATTTCTAGCTTGTAGGAGGAAATTAGTCGGTGGTATTTCTAGGCTTAAACCTTGAGTTAGGCTCGCTTTTAAACTGCGTTTTAGCGACCGTACTAGGTTTTCAGCAGCCCCATTTCGGACTGGCAAATACGGAATGGATGTTACATGCCGAATTCCACATTGTTTTAAATAATTTTCAAACTCATTACTTTTTAGCTGTGGTCCATTATCGCTACCCAAAACCTTGGGGTAACCATAGGTTGCAAATAAATCACGCAAAATGCGTATAACAGCACCACTCGTTGTTGTTTTCATGTCATAAACAAATGGGAATTTAGAATGTGCATCCAACAATGCCATGTACGTTTTTCCATGAACCGGCCCTGCAAAGTCAAGGTGGATTCTGTCCCACGCCAATGCAGGTCGTTCCCAAACATGTTTCTTTAACTTAGCACCAACATCACGGTTCACCTGACAAGCCATGCATTTGTTAACCAAACTTTCCAAATCGCTATCAATTTTAGGCCACCATACACGGGAACGAGCAAGAGCTTTTATACGCACGACCCCGCAATGGCCCAAATGAAGCTACTCAAGCACTTGTTTGCGCAATATTTCAGGAATTACAAGACGTACCCCCCAAAATATTGCATTACTATCAAGAGATAACTCATGTCTACGAGAAAAATAAGGCTTCAAATCCTCGCTTTCAACCTTATCCGGCCAACCATCTCTAGTATATCGATACACTGTTGCCAGCAGCTTATCTTTCATAGTGTAATATTCTAGTTGGTCAGCTAAGATTGGAAGTGACTCAATGGTTTCCAAATTCATAACCCTCCAACCAGGAGCTCGCTTGGAAGGGGGTTCATATGGCGTAGGCATACGAGATAAAAAAATCAGCTGTTAAATATTCCTTGCCAGGGATGTGCTGGAGTTCGAAATCGTAGCCATTTAAATAAATTGCCCACCTGTGGATACGTGCGGCTGCCATGGCTGGAATTGACACCTTGCTCCCGAACACCCACAGCAATGCCTTCTGATCAGTTTGCAGTATAAACCTCCTCCCAAACAAATACTGGTGGAAGCGTTTAACCCCAAAAACTATCGATAAAGCCTCTTTGTCAAATTGGGCATAACCCATCTCTGCCTTTGACAGTGCCCTAGAGACAAAAGCGATAGGCCTATCTTCGCCATTTGGATAAGTATGAACTATTTTTGCTCCGACCCCTAAGGGACTCGCGTCACAAATAAGCTTGATAGGCAGCTTAGGGTCATAGTGCGCCAGCCCTTTAGAATCTAGAAATGCAGCCTTAGCCTTCTGGACAGCATCTGAGCATTCCTTACTCCATTTCCAGGCGTTCTTTGGAGAAAGCAACTTGTTTAATGGAGCCAGTATGGTCGCCAAATGTGGTACAAATTTTCCATACTGGTTAATAAAGCCCAAAAAAAGACTTTAACTCTTAAATGTTAGTAGGCTCAGGTGCTAGCTTTATAGCGTCCAGAACGTTAGGCAGGTTTGAAACCCCATTCTTATCTGCGGAGTTGGCATTTGTTTTTCTTTAATTTCAAACCGTTTTCCTGCAAGGCCTCTTTAAATTTGGAATAAGGTCTTATCGTGGTCCTGGCCCTTTCCAGCAGCTAGAATGTCATCAAAAAATGGATCAGCCCTAGGGATATCCCTAAGGACACATTCCATACGCTTCTGGAAAATGCCAGGAGCACTAGCCAGCCCAAAAGGGAGTTTCTGAAACTGAAACAGGCCTTTGCAAGTATTTATAGTTAACGGGGCCTTTGAATCCTCGTCAAGCTCAACTTGCAGAAAAGCATCCGAAAGGTCAATAATCGAAAAGGTATCACACCCTGCTAATTTCGAAAATAAATCTTCAGCCCTTGGAACCGGGTGGTATTCTATATCCATTTGCGGATTTACAGTGCCTGAGAAATCCCCCACGATCCGGACGTCTCCTGAAGGCTTAAAAACCAAGACCACGGGCGTCGCCCATGCACTGCAATCCACAGGCTTAAGAACACCCTCCTGAACAAGTCTGTCGATTTCAGCCTCAACCTTCGCCCTTACAGCTAGGGGTACCGGTCTGGCTTTGCAGTATTTTGGTACTGCATCTTTTTTCAAAGTTATTTTGGCCTTAAAATCTTTGAGTTTCCCCAAACCTGGCGATAATAGCTTAGGGAATCTCTTGAACACCTCCTCGTCCGAGACAAAATAAACATCTTCTATTATTTCTTCTAATATCTCTAGTTCATGAACAGGTTCAACATAGAATTGATTAGGTCCAATTCAAGACTCCGCATCCAGCTCCGCCCAAATAATGGTGAAAAACTATCAGGGCTAACAATTGCTGATAATACCTCAGTTTTGTCGTTTAGTTGCACGTTGAGCCTCACAATACCCAAAGGCTTGTAAACTACTCCACCAGCAGCCCTCAACGTAATTCTAGTTGGGTTTAACTTGACATTACTGAAATATTTATTGTACCAGCTAACTGGAATAAGAGTTGAATCTGCACCCGAATCAACTAGTAATGGAAGTTCATGGCCATTTAACTGAACATGAATCATCCATTGTTTGCTTCGCCTATCCGTAGCAAGAGAATAAATTTCGTCAGAATCAGGGCTTGCTTCATCCGAACTACATTCAGTGTCGTCCGAATCATAATTTGATGATTCTTCAACATTAAGTGCTTTCCTACCAGAATACTTATGATTTTTCTTTTTACCAGCTGTTTTGACCGTTTTGGGTTTATAAGAATAGGGCGTCGGCGCAGGCTTGCTAGACCTGCACACTCGACTTAGGTGCCCAACATTCCCGCAGGCGGAGCATTTATGCTTCCTAAACCTGCACACAGCTTTCACATGCGATGGTTTACCACAACAGAAGCACAAATTGTCATTGTTAGACTTACTTTTATTTTTAAATGGACGTTTAAACTGCACTGAATGAGCACTTGCCCCCCGAAAATGACTTACATTTTTCTCAGCCAATTCCTGAGAGAGGGCAAATTTGCAGGCCGAATCAAATGTAACTGTAGCTGGATCCAACGCCAACAGAGATTTCAAAGTGTCGGAGTTGCGAATTCCAGCAACAAATCTATCCCTGAGCTTTGTCTCCAGCTTAGTTCTATCGGCTGGACCATAACTACAATAGAGGGTAAGCCTCTTTAATTCGGTTATGTAGTCCGCAATTGATTCGTTAGCATTCTGCTCCCTCCTTTGGAACTGGACTCTTTCACAAAGGTAGTTAGGTACAGGACATAAGTTACCTGTCAACAGCGTGTTAATTTGGACTAAAGTTTTAGTTGCTGGAGCGTTAGGTGCACACAGGTTTCGTAATAAACCATATGTTTTAGGACCTATGCTTGTTAACAGCAACGCTACTTTCTTATCATCAGGCACGTCAAAAGCCGAGAAATACAATTCGACCCGTTCAATATAAACAGGCCAGGTTTCTACACCAGAATCAAATTCCTCTAACTTTCGACCTTGACTACCTGGAGGCATAGCTGGAGGTGTTATCACAACTGTAGGAATAACAAACACCAGCGCCCTATACTTAATTTAATCAAAAATCAAGTGCGTAAGGATACGCCTTACAATTCTTAAATTTAGCCGGATAGGCCTTCGTTGCACCCAGCAACAAGAAGAAGGTCTACACAAACTAGAAACTTTAAACTAGGCTAACCGAATTTACATTTAAACGGTCTCTCCCCACTTTAAGTTAAACTAGTTCTTTAAATTTGAAGAATTTTAATTTTGCCAAGAATTACTGCTCTTGCTTGTTCTCTTACAAATTAATACAGTTTCTTTTAAACATAGGATATTAAATTCCCATGCGTGACCGGCTAGGTCACACTTAATTATCGTTGCCAGCAATAATTAATAAATAACCTATTTGACACAATTCAGTCCAACCGGTTCCACTACCAGCGGCAACGCCTAGTACTCACACAGACCGGAACACTCTCGTGCAGTAGTTATGCCCAGCATTAAAATTTGCTATGCAACCCCCTTATTTTATAAGGCACAGTATACAAGCTTTGAAACACTACATGAAATTATACTTCGACTGGTCGTCTAAGCTCTGTGCAGTAAATTCGTACAGCATGCGCTACTATGCTTTTAGAAATTTACTCACAACCACTTGATGGCCAACATTTTACAGGCTAAATTTTTTCAAAATTATAGGTAAACCACATGCATAACTTGCACACTTGCAAAAGCATTTAATGTAATTTAAACAATTTTATCAACCTTAGCTTTTTAACAAAAGCTAGTTAACACCCCTTCTAACAGGTTTATCAACTCAATTTCCTGTACTCTGAAATATTTTATCCTTCTAAACGTTATCACCACTTTCAAACGTTAGGGTAACTTCTGCATTAAAGCAATGTCCATTAAACGTTACTAAGCTTTAAACGTTTCAATATTGGCTACTCAACACACCAACTTAAACTCAGCACTGCTAATTTCCGCCAAACAAGCTAGTCCCTGCACTAAATCCCCATGCCAGTGCCGACATTGCCTATCCTTGTGGAAGATGGAAAAAGTACTTCTGACCTGTACCAAAAGCTGGACTAACCACGTCACCAAGTCTGCAGTCCCAGGTTCTACGGAAATTTCCAGTCTTCACCACCATGAGGAACCAGCCCCAGCTACTCCAGGAGCCAGTTGACTCATAGCAGCTCTTCTTCAGCATACGAGGTACTTTCTTTCCTTACTAATTAGCTCAAAAGTTTAAGTTTTGAAGACCAATTGCTTTTGTTCTTACCCATTCCAAACACGGGCTTAAAACAAATAAAATTAAGCAATGGTTACTTATTAGGTTCACATAACTTAAATTAAATCCCTTACATCGTCGCCATTGTAATATTCTGTGTCTATAATAAATGACACCACTACAGGTTGTGGGTTCTAAG